>LR749990.1:614881-884034 GCA_902729485.2 Mus minutoides | reverse complement strand
GAGAGAGAGAGAGAGAGAGAGAGAGAGAGAGAGAGAGAGAATATTATTGAATGGTGGTGCGTGTCTATAATTCCAGCATTCCTAAAACTCTTAAAAGTGGAGGCAGGACAATAACAGATTTGTCTGGGTTACACAGTTGCAGGTCAGTATGGGCTACATGCCCTAAGACTCTATCTCAAACAAACAAACAAACAAACAAAAAGTCAAAAAATGTAATTTAGGTAAATAAATAAAGGAAACATTGCCTTCTTATAGGTATTAATTTATACTTTGATAGTTTGATTTGATTTTAAAGGTACTTGGATTTAGTTCTTAATTATACTTTGACTTTTTATTGTTTAAGAAATTCTCATCTGCTGGGCGATGAGAATTAATCCTAGCACTAGGAAGGCAGGGGCAGCTGAATTTGAAGCCAGCAGCAGCCTAATCTGTAAAGTGAGTTCCAGGACAGCCAGGGCTGTGACAGAGAAACCTGTCTTGAAAAACCAAACCAACCAACCAACCAAACCAAGAAACAAACAAACAAACAAACCCCCCAAACAAAACAAAACAAAACAAAACAAAACAAAACAAAAAGAACCTCCCAAACCAAAAAGAAGTCCGCATCTGTTGCACATCTAATCTGTATTACATCTCACTAAGAAAGTAACTGGTGTTGCTCTTTTGTTTCAGCTAAACCATTTACTTCTAAGGTGAAGCAAATGCGATTACATAGAGAAGACTTTGAAATATTAAAGGTGATTGGTCGAGGAGCTTTTGGGGAGGTAAGAGATATTTTCTGTGTTTGTTAATTGTTTTTGAAGGTGTTTTATATAATGGTGAGAGATAATTTGCTTGCTGTTACAATTGATATGTCTGACCAGAAAATAAAGTTGTGAATATGGAATTTTCTATGATGATTCACTCTTTAATATGTACTAAATTTTGTTTCTGTCTGTTTCCCTTCTTGTGCCAAATTCATACTGTCTCATACTACTTCATCTCCTAAGAACCTTGGTGTGCCTGGTAGTGAGTCTTCTCCTGTTCCTGCGCTTGCCTCTCCCTGTGTTTTCATACCACTTCAGAATCTCATTTACACACATGCACTCCCACAAACACACACACAGATAGAGAGAGAAAATGCTAGAGAGAAAGAGAGAAACAGAAATTTGGGCTAGGATTCCATTGAACTGGAGATAAGATTATAACTACTTGAAATTCTAAAACAGGAGTCAGCTAATCCATGGACTTGATATAGTTCTCCTTTTATTTAAGTTTCGTATGTTTGTAGCTTTTTTCTTAGTTATAGAGGATTTTACATCTTTCAGCAGGTTTACTACATGCATGGTGTTCTTGAGGTCATTTTAATTAGAATGGCTTACATTTCACTTTGTAATTGTGGACAGTACAAATCAGCAGTAGTGTCTGGCCTTGGAGCCTCCCCTTGAGCTGGATTCCAATTTGGGCCTCCTCTCTCTTGGTCTCTTCTAAATTTTTGTCCCTGAAGTTCTTTTAGACGGGAACAATTCTGGGCCAGAGTTTTTGACTGTGGGATGGCAACCCCATCTCTCCACTTTCTACTGCAGATGGACTCTACAAGTTCCCTCTCCCCACTGTTGGGCATTTCATCTAAGGTCCCTCCCTTTGAGTCCTAAGCTTCTCTCATCTCCCAGGTCTCTGGTACATTCTAGAGGGTCCTCCCACCTCCCACCTCCCACCTCCCACCTCCTGAGAATGTCTGTTTACATTCAGGGCACCCAGGTTCCCCCCACCCCCTTGTGATTGCTTTCTTCTCCCTCCCAAGTGGGATTGAGGCATCCTCACTTGGGTCCTTCTACTCCTTAACCTTGAGTTTTGTGGATTTAAAAAGGATTCCATTTTGGTTGTCTATTATTCTTTTTATGGATCAGTGGATTTGGTGTGCTTTAAAGAATATTTGTGTGTTTAATTTTTTTTCACTTTTGTTTTTGTTTTTGTTTTTTGAGACAGGGTTTCTCTGTATAGCCCTGGCTGTCCTGGAACTCACTTTGTAGACCAGGCTGGCCTCGAACTCAGAAATCCGCCTGCCTCTGCCTCCTGAGTGCTGGGATTAAAGGCGTGCACCACCACGCCCGGCTTAGTTCTTCTTTTAAAATGTGTATTTGGGCTGCTTTCCTGCAGGCTGTGCCGTCTGGAGCAGTGAATTCTGAGGTGCCTTGTATCCACTGTTGTTTGCTCCAAGTTCAGTAGGATTTTACATTTCAGTTTGTTTGTTTTGTATCTGGGAGTTTAACAGTTCATTACAGTTTCTAAGTGTCTCAAAGATTTCCTGGTTGTATTCTGCCATTGAATTGTAATGTGATCAGAGCTTAGATAGCATATTTATATGATTGGAATTTATTAGTTAGCTCAAATTCATTAACTTAGCTACTTAAAATTTCCATTTTAATTTTTTGTTTTCTATTGAGCTGCCATTTCTTGAGAAAGGGGTTGTTTATTTGTTTCTTTATTTCTTTCAGTATTTTCTTGGCACTTTCTTCTTTTTTTTTCTTGATCTATTACTTCCTAGAAATTTTAATTTTTTTTCAGTTTTTGCTGATAACATATGCAGAGTCATTTTGTCTTCCTAATGATGAATTCTTGTATCATTAAAGAATGCTCTTTTTATCTCTATCACATCCTTTGACAAAGATTAGTCTGAGTTAGTGGAATTATTTTAACTGTTAGCACTTTCATTAAATACCTAGCTGAATTCTTTTTAGCTTTTTTTTTTGTAACCTTATAGAATATTTGCTACTAAGTGGAATACCAGTTCCTTGTTAGCCCTCTGCTATCCTAGATTTATGTGACCTGATTTTTAGTTCTGTATTAATAGAATTATTTACTCTAACTGCAGGCTTTTTCACTGGCACCCAAGTTCCCAAAATAACAACTCTGAGACTGAATCATTTCATGAATAAATGCCTAGGCCATAAGCTAGGTTTTGTTCCCCAACTAGCCATTTATTCTAGTCTCTGAGTGCCACATGGCTGGTTATCTCTTCCCAGTTTCACATGTGTGTCTCCATCAGTCAGTCTCTTCCGAAGCCCGACTCTCTCCCTCTGGAACTCTCACCACCTAGGCCAACAGCTTTTCTATTGATAGGTGATGCTTACATATAGTTCAAGGATTCTCTCTACAATTTACTATATATTATTGTTTCTAGCTTCTGTTCTCTACATTATACTTACATGACACACCCTTGTTTTTCTTTTCTCCTGTTCTTTAAGTTTTATTATCTATTTATTTGTATGTGTCTCTGGCCTCTCTGTGCTTGTGCATACATGTGTGTGGATGTGCCCTGGCATGTGTGTGGAGACCAGGAGGCAACTAATGGGCGCCATCTCTCTCTTTCCACCATGGGCCTTCTGGAAATTGAACTTGGCAGCAAGTACTTTTACCCACTGAGCTGTCAACCTGGTTCCATGTCCTAGTTTTCCACTACCTTCTTGAATTTATTTCTTTATATAAGTATACCATATGCTTTTTACTTAAAATATCATTGTTGAGTTGCTTGTCTTTTTTTCTGGCTGTTCAGTTTATTGATGTCAGAAACATTCATATTTACATCTTTGGTGAAGTATAAGCATTTATTTATGTTTAATATAAACTTAGGAGCAGACCCTGCATTCTGAGGTAGGCATAGTTAGCTTTAGTAGACAGTGTCAAATAATTTAAGTGCTGAATCATACTCGCACTCCCTGTAACAGTAGTCTGAGTTTCCTAACCTAAGCCACTTTTGGTTAGTGTTTAGTGGTCATCGTGACTTCATTTTACATTGCCTGTTAAGTATTAAAGGTCAGTAACTTTTCATCTTGCTTCATATCATGTGGATATTCTTTGAACAAGTAAACATTTTGGGATTACGGAGGTAGGAGTTGAATGTTATTGGTATCTTCTGGATGTAAATGATTTGTTGGCCCTACAGTATATGTGCATAAGAAGTGCTTTGGCTTTTCCTGTCCTGGTAGATCTTGTATTGAATTAAAGTTCAGTAATTAATGATTAGCGGTGTGTGTGTGTGTGTGTGTGTGTGAGGTCTCCTGTTGAACCTTCCTTCTTGTTTGAGACCAGGTCTCTTTGTTGACCTCTGTGTACTCAGGCCAGCTGGCCTGTAAGCTTCTGGGGACTCTGTTGTCACCTCCCATCTGGCTGTAGGAAAACTGGGATTACAGATTGCTACCTAGCTCAGCTTTACCTGGATCCTAGGGATTTGAACTCAGGTCCTCAGACTTGCATGGTTAGTTAGAACTTCACCCATTTAGCCCTGTCCTCAGCCCTCTCTTTATTTTTTAAGGTCTGATTTTTTTTTTTTAAGTTTTAGGTTATAGGTATTATTCATAGTTTGTTAAATTTATTCCCAAGTATTAATGCTTTTTGATTTAATGGCAAATGACTATAAAAATTTATATTAAGTATCATGTTTCTGATATGTAGGTACAATTGATTTTTATAACTGACTTCTATTTCTTGATGTCATATTTTGGTCGTTTGAGAAGGACAGTTTATTTTTTCACCTTACAGACTGTACATTCCATTTCTTTGATGTTGCCTGCTTAGCTGGCTAATGCCGAGTTGAACATGTGAGGTGGACATGCTTACCCTCCATTGGAATTTAGGGAAGAGGCCCTTTTTTCCCCTTGGATTTAGGATTAAGGAATTTTAAGGATTTAAGGGTTCAGTATTCACTGTTAAATAAGATGTTAACTATAGGTGTTTTGGTAGATGTTGCCTGTTTGGTTAAGGAGTGTGTTCTAGTACTAGTTTTTGAGGTTTTAAAAATTTAATCATTAAAGCCGGGTGTGGTGGCACAGGCCTTTAATCCCAGCACTCGGGAGGCAGAGGCACTTGGATTTCTGAGTTCGAGGCCAGCCTGATCTACAAAGTGAGTTCCAGGACAGCCAGGGCTATACAGAGAAACCCTGTCTCAAAAACCAAAACAACAACAACAAAATTTAATCATTAATCAATGAGAGTTGAATCCATTTTTTTTTTTTTTTTTTGGTTTTTTGAGACAGGGTTTCTCTGTGTAGCCTTGGCTGTCCTGGAACTCACTCTGTAGACCAGGGTGGCCTCAAACTCAGAAATCCGCCTGCCTCTGCCTCCTGAGTGCTGGGATTAAAGGCGTGCGCCACCACGCCCGGCAGAATCCATTTTTTTAAATTTGTAAATATCCCAAATTTCCAGCACCATTTGTTGAAGAGACTGTTTTGCTATCTCTGCAGAGCATGAGATGCCGATAGCTGCAAGGGCTTGTCGCTAGCTCCTTTATTTTAATCTATCAGGCACTTGTCCTGGCTAGTTTTATGTCAGCTTGAAACAAGCTAGAGTCATCTGAAAGGAGGAAGCCTCGATTGAGATAATGGCCATGCTAGGACATTTTCTTAATTAGTGATTGATTGGGGAGGGCCCAGACTTCTGTGAATGATGCTATTCCTGGGCTGTTGATCCTGGATTCTATAAGAAAGCAGGCTGTGTAAGTTTTACAGCTCTGAAGGGAAAGGTAGCCTGGCAGTCAGGAGCCAAGGAACACTGTACAGCAAAACCCACGTAAGAGATTCACTGGGAAATGTAACTATGTAGGCTATGTCCCTCTCAGGGAAGCAAAGATCAGCAAGACTCGAGACCCACAGCCATTGCACAGCTAGCTGTACCAGCAAGCCAAGCTCTCTCTCTGTCTATTTATACCCTCCAAACATCACGTGTCCTCCACATGCCTTGCCTCAGCACAGGTCTTACCTCAGCGTGTGCATCCAATTAGTCCTTGGAAGCGGCAAAAAACTGCAGTACATCACCAGAAATTTTTTTTTAAAGATTTATTTTACTTATTATATGTAAGTACACTGTTGCTGTCTTCAGACACTCCAGAAGAGGGCGCCAGATCTCGTTATGTATGGTTGTGAGCCACCATGTGGATGCTGGGATTTGAACTTATCACCTTCGGAAGAGCAGTAGGGTGCTCTTACCCGCTGAGCCATCTCACCAGCCCCCAGAAATTTTTTGATGTGTTTCTCTCTATGTAGTCCAGACAAATGCAGCTCAACTACAAATGTAAGGCAAACCAATATATATGTGTTGTTAGCAAAGAATCCTTCATCACGTGTCCTTTCATGTGCTTGCTTTAGAACATACTTTGACCTGTGTCTGCTTCAGTGAAACATTCTTTCATGAGTCTGCTTTAGCCTTTCACACCTGTGCCCACTTTAATGAAACGTGTTTCCCCAGCAAAACACCATCCAACTGACTTTCCAAAGAACCCATAAGTTTCCACTTCAGTGAAAGGCACAGGAGAATGGCTACCTCTTCTCTGGTGAGAAGCCCAGGGAACTGAGCAGGAGGCAGGCTTTACATAGGCTTTATTTCTAGGGTGGGGATTGGTGGGATTTCAAACCAAGCCCAGGGTTGGTAGTTTTTTGGGCTCAGGGATTGGTGGGTTTGGTAGGTTTACAAACCCATAGTGGATTCAAACTTTTTCCAGTACAGGCTGAGCAAGCCATTAAGCAGTACTCCTCCATGGCCTCTGTATCTGCTCCTACCTCCAGGGTTTGTGCCCTGGGAGTTCCTGCCTTGGTTTCTTTCAATGATATACTACAGTGTGGAAGTGTAAGCCAGATAAACTCTTTTCTTCTTAATTTACTTTTTGGTCATGGTGTTTTATCACAACAACAGAAACCCCAAGTAGAACAGCACTGTAGCATAATTTAAAGTAGGGCACTGTGATTTTTTTTTTTGGGGGGGGATTCGAGACAGGGTTTCTCTGTATAGCCCTGGATGTCCTGGAACTCACTCTGTAGACCAGGCTGGCCTCGAACTCAGAAATCCGCCTGCCTCTGCCTCCCAAGTGCTGGGATTAAAGGCATGCGCCCTCACATCCGGCTGCAGCATTGATTTTTGTTGAAGAGTGTTTGTCCATGTCTGACATGTGAATGTTACCATTATCCATTTGTATTACAAAACAGAAGTTTTCAATTTTAATGAAATTCTAATACTTGTTTACTTTCATGGATTATGCTTTTGGTGTTGGTGTATAATTGACATTTCAACTACTAAACCAATTCCTAGTATCGAGTCTTCTTAGAGTTGGGATCATCTTTCAAGATGTTTTTCTCTTCAGTTAATCAATATTTTGCTAGCTAGTTTTACATCTGTATTCATGGTGAGTGTTGACCCATAAATTTTTGTTTTTATCATTTTCAGGCATTGTTAATAGGGTTGTGGTGAATTTAAGTAAGGAGTTGAGGAAGTGTTTTTGTTTCCGAATGTTTGGAAACTGCTTTTTTCCCCCTTAAATGTTTGATGGAGTTTAATAATGCAACTATCTGAACTTGGGGTTTTAATACTCATAGTTGATTAACACTAATGGTTTTAGAGTTAGCTTGTCAGCTTTTTCTGTTTCAGTTGTCAGCTTCAGTATGGTTTATTTTTTATGGATTTATGTCTGATAACATTTAAGTTACCAGGTTGATTGTCATGAGGCTTATTATAATATTCTTTAGTAATTTTGCTTCTTACAGAGTCTAAGGCAAGGTTCTTTCTTTCATGTCATAGTGCATGATTAATTTTTCTTGAGAGTATTAGAGATTTTTAAATGCAGTTAAATATCAAAGCGACTTTTATCTGTGTGAGTTGTCTCTCTTGTATATACATACACACTCATGTGCATGTTGTGTGTGCATTGCATGTGAGTGTGCACATATGCAGAGGCCAGAGTGGGAACTGGGTTCGTTCTAGTGGTCTTTTCATTATTGCCTTGAGATGGTCTGTTGTGGTCTCTCACAGAACTGGAAGCTCACCTTGGTGCTAAATTTGCTGGCCAGCTAGCACATGGATGTATCAACCTGTGTTTGCCCTGGAACGCTGAGCTTTCATGCAGGTGAAGCTGGGCCTTGCTTTTTTTTAACCTGAGTGCTGGGGACTCAAACTCACCTCCTCCTGCTTGTAGAGCCAGTTTGCTTACCTATGGGGCCATTGAGTCAGCTCCTATCTAAAGTTTGCTTTTTTTTCTTTTTAAACACTGAACATGTGTTTTTACCTCTGTGAATTTTTCTTTGAATTTAGTGTACTCATTTGTTTTCTACCTTTTCGAGATAGAAACATATATATATGTATATATATCTTTGCTTCTTTGTCATTCCAGTGAAAACACAGAAACATAGATTTTGCTTTTAATGGTGATTAGGTTCATTCCAGAGATTATTTTTTATTATCATTGATTTATAAATGTTATTTATTGTCTGTTTCAGAAGTTGATAATATTCTTTGTTTTAAAAGTTTGTCTGTTTAAATTGTTTTGATACAGTGAGTTAATATATTTTTGATTTTTCTCCACTTTGAAAATTTGCTATGGTCAGAATGTGAATTGTTCTAATGAACACTTCAAATGCCCTTAAAAATAATGCAGAATTGCTCTGGCTAGGACTTCAAGTACTATATTGAATAGGTAGGGAGAAAGTGGGCAGCCTTGTCTGGTCCCTGATTTTAGTGGGATTGCTTCCAGTTTCTCTCCATTTAGTTTGATGTTGGCCACTGGTTTGCTGTAGATTGCTTTTATCATGTTTAGGTTAGGGCCTTGAATTCCTGATCTTTCCAAGACCTTTATCATGAATGGGTGTTGGATTTTGTCAAATGCTTTCTCAGCATCTAAGGAGATGATCATGTGGTTTTTATCTTTGAGTTTGTTTATATAGTGTATTACGTTGACGGATTTCCGTATGTTAAACCATCCCTGCATTCCTGGGATGAAGCCTACTTGGTCATGATGGATGATCGTTTTGATGTGTTCTTGGATTCGGTTGGCGAGAATTTTGTTGAGTATTTTTGCGTCGATATTCATAAGGGAAATTGGTCTGAAGTTCTCTATCTTTGTTGTGTCTTTGTGTGGTTTAGGTATCAGAGTAATTGTGGNGGGGCCAAGGGGTGGGAGAGGGTGGGTAGGGGAGCAGGGCCGGGAGGGGGGAGGATATAGGGAACTTTCTGGATAACACTTGAAATGTAAATGAAGAAAATATCTAATAAAAGTTGAAAAAAAATTCCTATATAAAAAAAAAAATCTTCCATAATTTGATGATTGTCGTTTAGCTCTGTCAGTGACTATAGGGGTATTTGTTTCTCCCCCAGAGTTGTATATATTTCCTGATTTTGAAAACTGTAACAGTAGGAACATACACATTCAGTATTTAGTATTCAGTAGCTGTATCATTCTGATGCTCGACATTGTGGCGTGCTCTTTTGTATAAGGTGATATTTCCTATCTTTGATTCCTCCTGTTAGTCAGCTTTCCTATGGTTTGAACCCCCTTCTCCTACAGTTGTATTTAATGTGAATCTTTTGTGGGTGTATCTAGATAGGTTTTGAATTTTATTACATCCTAATAATATCTGGACTTTTATTGGACTGTTTAGATTATGAGTATGAAAGTTAGAAAGGCAGAATTAGAATTAATTAATTGCACAGTTTACAGATGTGGTATTTTTAATACACCTACCCCACTATGCTGAGCATTGAAATCAGGTCTTGTACATGCTAGACACCTCCAACTGAGCAACAATATCATCCCAAGTGTGATTTTTATATAAATCGAAGTTAGTAATGAAACTTAGTACTAATATAGAGATAATTCACTTAAATTAAGTATATATGTGGACATAATTAATATATATATATATATATATATATATATATATATATATATATATATATATATATAGGCAACTACAGAAGATAGTAGAAGAGAAAAACATAATAAAAGAGTTAATACCATTGCTAGACAGCTCATACATATATGCTAATTATTCGATAGGGTAGTTGCAGAGGTTGTATAGAAAGACAAGCATTTCTAGAGCTGGGTATGGTAACACAGATTTGCAGTCTCAACTATTCAAAAGGCTGAGTCTGGTGAATTGCTTTTGCCTAGGAATTTTCCCCTAGTCTGGATAATATAGCTGTAGCCTACTCCCCTTCAAAAATGAACAAACACAGCCGGGCGTGGTGGCGCACGCCTTTAATCCCAGCACTTGGGAGGCAGAGGCAGGCGGATTTCTGAGTTCGAGGCCAGCCTGGTCTACAAAGCTAGTTCCAGGACAGCCAGGGCTATACAGAGAAACCCTGTCTCGAAAAACCAAAAAAAAAAAAAAAGAACAAACACAGAACCCCACTCTAAGAAGAATCATTAGAAAACTCATAGTAAGAGCAGTGATAGGCCTACTATATCTGCAGCCTCAAGAATTAGCCCATGAAGAAGAAGTTCAGGACAGACTTGCATACACATATTTTATTCTTTACTAAAGACAGTAGCTTCAGCCAGTGTGGGTGGAAAAAATTCAGTAGATGATTTAGAATACAGGATAGCTATTTGGAAAAGTCCTTTTGTGGAGCAAGTGGAGCAAATTAAAATTCATACCATATGCTAGGATGGAATACAAATAGATGAAAATAGTGTAATAAATAGTACAAATATAACCCAGATATCTATCAATATAAAACTGCTTGAATAAATTGTGGTTAAGCACAGACCACAATTTGCTCCTTAATGTTGGGCATTTTGGCTAAGGTCACCCCCAATGAGTCCTGAGAGTCTCTCACCTGTCAGGTCTCAGTATGTAATATTTTATTCATTAAAAAGTCATGAAAAAGAACCTTGCAGTTTGAAGTGAATTCATCTGCAAATTCTCTGAATCCTTTTAACTATGCTAGGTAATGGAGAAGGAGGGACCCACTGTCTCCCTCACCTTATCCTAAAACCTGACAATATGTGGGGTGAAGGAAGCAACATAGGAAGGACTACATATCACTAAAGTCAAGGATAATAACTATCAGTTTTGGGAAGCTGGAGTTGTAGCACACATAGGAGGGTTTCTGGGTTGTAGTGCACATGAGAGTGTTTCTGGGCTGTACACTTAGGAATGTTTCTAGGTTATACTGCAACCTAGGAACAGTTCTGGTTTGCTGCAAGGTTGTACTTCTTGAGCTGGGTTTACTTACTGTGTACTTTATAATTGTGTTTAATTCTCTCTCTCTCTCTCTCTCTCTCTCTCTCTCTNATAATTTTATATTCATCTTAAAATTATAAATTTTCTAAATTTTAAAATTTTATTGAAAATAGATTTTTTTTATACAATATATTCTGATTATAATTACCTTCCCCCAACTCTCCCCACCAAGATCCTTCTAATCTCCTCTTCCATCCATACTCTTTGGATTCTAGTTAGAAAAGGAATAGTAACAAAGTAAAATAAGATAAAACAAAACCTAGACTAGAGCAAATCAAACAAAAAGAAGAAAAACAGCCAGGGAAAAAGCATGACAGAGACAGAGACACATGGGTTCATACACACAAGAATCCCAAAACCTACAAAACTAGAAGCTATAATGTCAGGTTTAAAAACAATGCCCTGACAAAACATCATGAGTTAAAGAACCTGCAGAGGTGTTAGTGTTGGCCATTACTGCTGGGCAGGGGGCTTACATGTAAGGTTTGTTTGTATGCCCAGTGAGACTGTGGTGAAAAGAACTAGTTTTTCAGTTGCTAGTGGCTATCAATTGGTGATAACCTCTAGGTTAGGGATTGGAGGAAATGTGTCCATTTCTCCCCTTAGCACTTCTTAGTGGTTCCCATCTGTGTAGCCTGTGTAGGCCCCATGTGTACTGCCACAGCCTTTGTGAGTGCAAGGTCTCACGCTGCATATTGTTCAGCTGTGGATCTCTATATTTGTACCTGTCTACTGCCAGAAGCAGCTTCTCTGTTGATAGCTGAGCAAGTCAGTGATCTATGAGGATAGCACAGTGTCATTAGGAATCATATTACTGCTATTTTCCTTTAGCAGAATGATAGTATTTGGTTTTTTCCTAGATTACTGGCCTATCTGGTCTCAGGTTCTTGGCCACCCAAGCAGTGTTGGGGATGGGCTCCATCCCATGGAGTGGGCTTTAAATCCAATTAGATATTGCTTGGTAACTCCCACAAGCTTTGTGCCACTATTATACTAGTGTCTCTTGCAAGCAAGGTAATCATTGTAGATTAAAAAGTTGTAGCTGAGTTGGTGTTTACCTCTCTCCTTTGGTGGCATGCAGACTACATTTCAGTACCATGAATGCTATGCTGTAGGGTGAAGGTTCTGGGGAAGCACCAGCCCAACCTCTGTGTTCAGCGAGTTGTGTAGGTGCTGCCTTCAGCAATAGGGCCCTACTGTCAGTTTGTGCAAAGCAACCAGTAGCCTTGGCAAGATATTTGATCAAACTGTGAACCCCAAGATTGTGTTATTTACCAGAAGAACCAGTTTTTAGTTGTGTAGCACTTAGCACACACCTTTAATCCAAGAGCTTTCTGCTTGAATATTGTAAACATGATTTTAAAAAGTCAACCATAGATCAAGAGATGAAGCAAGCAACCAGCTGACAGAAAGTGGACATAGGATTATTAAGAAAAAAGAGAGAGAGAAAGAGGGAGTCAAGAGGATGGAGAGAGACAAACAGGAAGTAGAAGGGAGGGACATTTGGCTTGAGTAGGATTTTTGAGATGACAAGGGAGAGGGGATTGCTTCTGGGGCATCAGCTGAGGAGGAAGGTCAGCTGTGTGCCTTCTCTGCCTCTCTGAGCTATCAGGCTTTCACCCCAGCATCTGGCTCCCAAGTCTTCAAATTGAACGATTGAGATTTTGTTAAAAAAACAATAGCATGGGTTGGGGGTTCCCATGTGCCCTCTTTTGCCACCAGCCCAATTATGTATAACCCATTCCTGGCACTGGAAGCTTCATTTGGTGACTAGAGATGTCCACTTGGAGCTTCCCAGTCTTTGGCAGTTTCATTTACATCAACTTTATACATGTATATTTAGGAAGTTTCTACTGTATTAGGTTCTCATATTACCCCTCAAATGACCTTAGTTTTAGCTATCCATTCCTGAATTCCTTCCCTTAGGGCTAGTCCCCCACCCCACCTCCACATTTTATCCTCTAATTCCTGTCCTTCTCTCATCCATCTGTAATAGAACTATTTTCCTTCCTAGAGAGATCCCCCCACTCCCCTTACTATATCCCTACTCTCTGTGGCTGTACGGATTGTAGCTTGCTTATCAAAAATTTAGTGGATAGCATATCATGTAAGCAAATATATACCATATTTGTCTTTCAGGGTTTGGGTTAACTCATTCAGGATGAATTTCCCCCTAGTTCCATTCATTTGCCTGCTGATTTTTTTGAATTCATTTTCTTAACAGCTGAGTAATACTCCATTGTGTAAATGTACCACATTTTCTATATCTCTTCATCCGCTGACAGATAATCTAGGTTGTTTTCAGTTTCTGGCTGTTATGAATAGATTAGCAATGAACATGGTTGTGCAAGTATGTCTCTGTGATAGAATGAAGCACACTTTGGGTCTATGCACAAGAATGATTTGCCTGCGTCTTGGGGTAGATAATTCCCATCTTTCTGAGGAACTGCCACACCGATTTCCACAGTGGTTGTACAAGTGTGTACTCCCTCAGCAATGGAGGAGTGTTCTCACCCCACATCCTCACCAGCATGAGCTGTCTTTTGTTTCATTGGTCTTCACTATTATGACTGGTGTAAGATAAAATCTCAAAGTAGTTTTGATTTGCATTTCCTTGATGACTAAGGGTGTTGAACATTTCTTTAATTGTTCTCAGCTATTTGCGATTCCTCTTTTGAGAATTCTGTTTATATATGTATCTCATTTTTTTGTTTTGAGACAGGGTTTCTCTGTATAGCCCTGGCTTTCCTGGAAATCACTTTGTAGACCAGGTTGGCCTTGAACTCAGAAATCCGCCTGCCTCTGCCTCCCGGGTGCTGGGATTGATTAAAGGTATGCGCCACCACGCCCTGCAAAGTATCTCATTTTTAAAATTGAGTTGTTTGTTTCCTAGATTTTAAAATTCTTTATATATTTTCAGTATTAGCCCTCTATCAGATGTGTAGTTGGTAAAAATCTTTTCCGGTTCTTTAGGCTGCCACTTCAGAACTGAATGATGTGTCCTTTGCCGTGCAGAAACTTTTCAGTTTTGTGAGGCTTGATTTACTAATTGTTGTTCTTAGTGCCCGTGCTATTGGTGTTCTGTTCAGAAAGCCTTCCCTGTGCCAGTGAGCCCAAGATTATTCTCATCTTATTGTCTGTCAGATGCAGTGAATGTTCTTATGTTGATGTCCTTGATTCATTTGGAAGTGATTTTTTGCAGGTGATAGTTGTGGATCTACTTGCATTATTTTACATTCAACCATCCAGTTTGTTTAGCACTATTTGTTAAAGATGCTATCTTTTTTTTTTTTTTTAAACCATTGTGTGTTTCGGGATTCTTTATCAAAAATTAGATGTCCATAGGTGTGTGGATTTATTTCTAGGTCTTTCAATTAATTCCATTGATCAATGTGTCTGCATTTGTGCCAATATATTACTGTAGCTCTTTAGTACAATTTGAGATCAAGGATTCCTCCAGCAGTCCTTTTATTATTCAGGATTATATATGTATGTTTCCATATGAAGCTGAAAATTGTCCTTTCAAATTCTGTAAAGAATCATGTTGGAATTTTGATGGGAATAGTATTGAATCTTTAGATTACTTATGGTAGGATGACCATTTTTTACTTCATTAATCCTACTGATCCATAAACATGACACTGTTTCCATCTTCTGATATCTTCTTTAGTTTCTTTCTTCAATATCTTAAGTTTTTTTTTCACTTGCTTGGCTATAATTACCTTAAGACTTTAATTTTGAGACTATTGTAAAAAGTATTGTTTTCCTGATTTCTTTCCCAGTTCATTTGCTGCTTGTATATATGAAAGCTATCAATTTTTGTGTATTAATTTTGTATCTTGATACTTTGCTGAAAGTGTTTATGAGCCGGTGGAATTTTTAGGGCCCTTATGTATAAAATTATATCACCTACAAATAAAGATACATTGACTCCTTCCTTCTCTATTTGTATCCCAATGTATAGAAACACAGTAACAGGACAATTGTTAGCCAAACAGTCCCACTACGGTAGGCCCTGAGAATGCAGTACAGCTGAAGTGTAAGGCAAGGACATCAAAATAGCTATTTTTAAATATGTTCAAGGACCTTAAAGAAGGCAGAATAAATCTATTAATGAAATCTATGAAAACACAAATAGTGGAATGAATGAAACTGTTTAAGACATGAAAGTGGAAATAAAATCAATAAACAAATACCAAACGAGGGAAATCTGGGAATGAAAAATGTAGGCACTCAGACAGGAACCTCAGAGGTAAGTCTCACCAACAGAATTCAAGAGATGGAAGAGAGACTCTCAGGCATTGAAGACAAGATAGAAGAGTGGATACCTTGGTTAAAAAAAAAAAAAAAGATATGAAAAAGTCCAGGCATTAAGCATCCAGGAAATCTAGGACATTATGAAAAGACAAAATTTATGAATAATGGGAATAGAGGAAGGAGAAGAAACCCAGGTCAAAGGCACAGAAAATACTTTGAGCAAAATCATAGAAGAAGAAGTTCCTAACCTAAATAAGGTGGTATTTGTCAAAGTACAAGAAGCATGCAGAACACCAAATAGACTGGACCAGAAAAATTTCCCGTGACACTTAATAATCAAAACATTAATTATACAAACAAAGAATGAATATTACAAAAATTTTCAAAAGGTCACAGTAAATCTGAAATGTGTTCATTTAATAAGTTACCTTTAAAATTTATTAATTACTATCTATATAAAGACTTTTGTGGATAAGTGGAACACTCTTCCCTCCTACCCTGCCCTGTGTGTGTGTGTGTGTGTGTGTGTGTGTGTGTGTGTGTGTGATATGTATGTACACATTCATATGAGTGTCTAGGCATGTGGAAGCCAGGCTTTGATGATGTATATCTTCCTTGGTTACTTTGCACCTTACCACACGAGCTAGGTCTCTCACTGAACTTGGAGCCTATTGATTTAATTACTCTTGTGCCCAGTTTTCACCTCCTCACCTATGAGATTACAGATATTTGTGATGTGTTTGGGTTTCCCAACTCAGGTTCTCATGCTTGCATGGCAAGCTGTTTACCTAGTAGTCACTAGAGATTGAATCCTGGGTCTTGCATATGCTAGGCTATGGCTCTGCCATTGATCTACATCAATGGACATGTTTCTATCTCTTCATTTTGCAACATGGTTTACTTAAGTTCCTGGGGCTGGCTTTTTAAATGCAGTGTATGGGTTATGCTAGCTTTGAACCTGTACTGCTGAATAGCTGGGACTGTAGGCTGCCTTTTCATTGCATCAGTCTCAGAAATTAGTAAGTAAGGCAGATAAACAAACCAAGACTTAGAAATGTTTCTTTTTTGAATGGGAAACCTTTTTATTAGACAGTTATTTAGTACTCCATATTAAAATGATTGGTAGAATAAAGCAGTGTTCATTAAAAAGAGTAAAAGCTGGTGTTTACCAGAAGATTAGAAATTAGTGCAATCAGTCAGCTTTGTTTCTGGTACCATCCACCATTATTTTAAGTTACCCTATTGGAATAGATAGTCTACAGTTAATACATATCCAGCTAGTATTAGAGTTATTCTTTTACATGATCATGTCTGGTAATCTATTTTTAAAATTTGTATTTATGGTACAGAAAAGAACACACAGAGAGAGGGTATGCCCTTGGAGGCCCTAGAGATTTACCTCAGAAAGTACTTCATTTGATAGGGTGCCTGCTATCTCTTCTTTTAACTTACTCCAAATCTAGAAAGCAACTACTTACTAAGAGGGACTGTGGACCTATCTTCCTTGTTGGGAATTCCATTTCATACTTAGGAAATGTGAGGTCACATCATTCCCTCTCAGTCTTGCTCTGTAGCGAGTGCTGGTAAGGGAGTATTTGGAGCAACAGGCACTGCTTAGAACACTAGTGTGTATGAAAGTCCTTATTAGGGGATTTAAAAGGCTGCTTTGCTTTGTCAGCAGTCTGGATCTGTCCTAGGAGGAGGCTGAAGGATAGCCAGGGTTTAAGAGATATTTTTTGTAGAAAAAGAACTCTGTTCCTTACAAGATCAACTCAACTTGTGTGTCTCAAGTTTGGTCCAATCCAGAGCTTTACTCTAGAAACCCCACTAGTCATTATGTAAGTTCTTGGATATTATCTGAACTGACAGAAACTGAGCTGAGAACAAAGCCATGAGTTCTGGTATTCACCTCTAATTTCAGCCCATAGGAAGCTGAGAGTTTGAGGACAGCTGACTCTATATTCGAGACTGTCCGTTAATGGGGATGGTAGGTGGGGGATCAGGAATTCCCATTTCCATCACCATGCTAATTTGGCATGTCATATTTAAGCATGTAAAAATGCTTGGAAATCTGGTTTGGGGGCTATGGTAGGCCCAGACTTTTCCCAGAACTGGAGCATTTTAACTAGGATGTCCAATTTTACCATAAAGTAGCTGATTCCTCAGAGACACCTTTGTTACCCAGCCTGTTTCCTAGGAACAGTTAGCCAGTCACCAGGAGGTTGCCAACAGTATGTATGGCCTCTTTACAGTTTGTTAATGTCATATTAGATACTTCAGATTTGGGCTATAAGAAGTCAATATATACAAAAGAGGCTTTATCTGCCAGTCCCTTTTTATAGATAAGAATTTTGATATCTGTGTTGAAGTTGTAATGAGATATCACTTTACTTAGAAAGGGCTATTATCCAAATGACAGTTTTCAAACACTCAATGGATATAGGGAAAGGAGATGTCTCTGACGACACATTTGGTATAAATTTTACTAGTATAGCCATTACTGAAAACAATGGAGTTTCCTCAGAAAAACCAAACATAAAACTAGAAATGGAATTGTCATATTGTCCACTAATCCCAGTGGACATTTATCTAAAGGAAATGGCATCAGCATACTACAGAGTTGCCTGCATTACAGTGGTTATTGCAGTATGTTCACAGTAGTCAAGATCTGGAATCAGCTGATAGGTGAATGGTTAAAGAAAATGTGATACATACACACATACAAGTGGGAGATCATTCAGACACAAGAATAGTGAAATGCTGTCATTTGTGGCAACATGGGTGCAACTGGAGGACACTGTGCTTAGTAAAATACTCCAGGCACAGATCAACTGTTCTCAGTCACTTGTGGAAGCTAAAATGGTTTGCATTCATAGAATGGGAAAGAAGAAGGGAAACGAGGAGAGGGAAAGGGAAGATATAACAGTCACTAAAATGGGAGGATGGCAGGAGGGTAGAGAAAGGTTAGCTTAGATAATGAGAACCAAAGATGGTTGGGTAGGAGCAAGTCTGTACTGCATTAGGGTGACTGTAGCTCACCCCAATTTACCATGTATTTCAAAAGCACTGACAGAAGTGTTGAGTCTTAGAAACACCAGCAGCGTCAGTGCTGTCGTTTACTGGTGCTTAGGTTTGCTTTGTTTGTTTGTTTGTTGTTGTTGTTGCTTATGGGTTCATAATCTGTGACCATTGTAAATCTGCTTACTAGACTTCGAAGTGTGTGTGTGTGTATGTATGTGTGTATATACATATATGTGTATATACATATATGTATATACACACATACACACGCCAGTTTCTGGAGGAAGGATAATTTGTGATGAAATCTGTGCATCTGGAATTAGGATATTTGTGATGTTTCTTTGGTGTAGCTATCTGGTCATGCCTTTGTTGGGTGGATATTCACATCTAATCCTGTTCTGTTCATTCTGGATTTGTGGAATTATTTAAAATATTGTTTTTTCATCAACTGATATTAGTCTTTTTGTTTTTTGTTGTTTTTATGGTTTATCCCTTCAAATATATATTTTGTCATTTCATGAGATTGAGAAGTTCAACTTTATGAGGATCTCCTATTAAAAGCCATCAAACTTAATGTGGGATCAAACTGAAGAGTTTGAGCTACTTTCTCTAAAAGGCTAAACTTGGTTTCCAGCTTTTGATCTCAAAGGTATATGTATCCAGTAGTGGGACTGACAGTTCAGCCAACCTTACTCAGCCACTTGCCAGTGCCACAGAGTGGTGTTTACGTAGGAGCCTTCAGAACAACTGTCAGAGGACACTTGTCAGCCTTAATCCATGTGAGGCAATCATCGACAGGAAGGAAAGAGATTTCTCATCTCTATTTTCAACCCTTGCCTTTTGAGTCTAATAGTTTGGGTGCTTTCTTTAGAGGCAGAGCTTTCTTTCTTTCTTCTTTTTTTTATTAGATGTTTTCTTCATTTACATTTTAAGTGCTACCCATAAGTCCCCTATACCCTCCCCCCGCCCTGCTCCCCTACCCACCCACTCCCACTTCTTGGCCCTGGCATTCCCCTGTACTGGGGCATATAAAGATTGCTAGACCAAGGGGAGGCAGAGCTTTCTTACCCACATGTAACTTGAGTGTTGGGTAGAAGAAGGCCAAAGCCTATTTTTAAACAAAGAGTAGAGTGACTTTGGGTCTTACCCTTTGAAGAAGATTCTTCTGATCGCTTGGAATGATGAACATGTTGCATTTAAGGTGTCTGAGGTCAGAGGTCCAGTTGCATGGCCTCTGTATGAGTCATCACTTGCTGGTCCTTTGAAAAAAATCATGTTTGGAAATCAGTGAAAGAATTGATGACAGGCCGGGCGTGGTGGTGTACGCCTTTAATCCCAGCACTCGGGAGGCAGAGGCAGATGGATTTCTGAGTTCGAGGCCAGCCTGGTCTACAAAGTGAATTCCAGGACAGCCAGGGCTATACAGAGAAACTCTGTCTTAAAAACCAAAAAAGAATTGATGACAGGAAGGAACCAGTGGGAGAACCTAGTACAAGAACTGAAGCAGGCAGGGGATGAGTTTATAAAACAGAGCAAAAGTGCGTGGGCCTCTCCACTGGGATGAAGGGAAGACTGGACAGCGTTTTGCTAGCATTTATGCCCAGCACTGTTGTTTCCTCTGTATGTGCTAGTTTTGGCCAGGAGTTGTAAGCAGTGGGAGGGAGGGAGAGAACAGAGTACCCTCTGTCTGTGGTGCTCAGCATGCTGCTTTTTTCCCCTGGGTTATGATCATGCTGTCATTTGGCTAATGAAAGCAATACTTACTGGTTTTTGATTTGGGTCACAGTCTAATTAGTAAGAGAAACTGACACTTTATGGCACTGGTCTCCACTTTGTAATTTGGAGCACTTTTCCAGTTACCTTAGATTTATCTATTAGAGCTTTTTATTATTATTGTTATTATTACTAATCATTTCATTCACTTACATTTCAAGTCCCTGGAAACTCTGGGTGGTCCAGTTAATTGGTATTGTTTTTATGGGGTTGTAATCCCCTTCAGCTCCTTCAGTCCTTCCTCTATCTCTTCCATTGGGGTTCCCAGGCTCAGTCTGATGGTTGCCTGTGAGTATCTGCATCTGTATTGGTCCAGTGCTGGTAGATCCTCTCAAGCCATATCAGACTCCTGTCAGCAAATGTTTCTTGGCATCAGCAATAGTGTGGGGGTTTGCTGTCTGCAGACAGGATGGATCCCTAGGTAGGGTGGTCTCTGGATGGCCTATCCTTCCGTCTCTGTTCCATTTTTTTGTCCCTGTCTTCCTTTGGACAGGAATATTTCTGGTTTAAAATTTTTGAAATGCGTGGATGGCCCCATCCCTCTACTGGGGGTATATGTGCCTATCTTCTGGAGGTGGTTTCTATGGATTGTATCTCTCCTTTGTTGGGTATTTTGATGAAAGTCATCACCATTGGCTCCTGGAGTCTCTTGCTTCCCTGGAGTTTGAGACTTTATAGAGATTTCTTACAAAATATTTTTTTCTCTTTGTAAACCTGACTTTTTGTGTCTCTGTGTATAAAGTCCATTATATGGAATTTTAAAATTTACTTTCAAACATGAGAAGAAAATAAATAATGAGCATTTAGAAGAAGCAGGGAAATGCTATGCTAAAATGTGCTTTGTAGAGAAATGGCATTTGTGAGAGGGTGCCATGTCAGGTCCTTGGGGGAAGCTGGAATAGCAGTAACATTTTTGGGTTTTTTGTTTGTTTGTTTGTTTGTTTGTTTGTTTGTTTTTAAATTTGGAAGGAGGGTCTTGGAAGAGGTTTTCAGTAGACACGCGCAAAACCAGAAAAATGGGAAACTAAAAGCTGGAAAGGAATTTTAATGGGACAAGAACAACAAAAGAGAAGATGGGGAGGGGCTAGGAGCAAAAGTACTGTCATCCTTGAGGAGTGATAGGGACACTTTTCTGGGGTTCCAAAGGAGAAAGAGAAAGGTTCTTGGAAACATGGGGACATTTAAATTCGATGTAAAGGACTCTGATCTAGATATCGTGTTTGGTAATTGTGGGCATCAGAGTAAGTAGGGCAGTGGTAGCACGTGGCATTTCAGAACATTGGGGACAAAGGCTGGTTGGACTGGTACTTACAGGTTCATCTGAGGCTGAGCTACTGAAAAGGGAAGCAATAATAAAGTATAGTTATTTCACAGAAGGGGTGGGCAAAGATTGAAGTACTGTAAGATTATGATCCCTCACTAGGATAAGTGAGTCAGATAGGTAGGGACAGACAGATGTGCTCATAGCCCTACTGCTTGGAGGATTTAGACTGCAGTGCAGTGCTGGGGAGTTTGGAGCAGACAGCCCAGTGTTAGTCATTTAGTCACAGGCACTGACACAGAGACCCCTCTAGGCAAATTAGAGTGCTTGATTCATGACTGACAGTGTTTGAGATTTAACATGAGAAGATATATTTCTTTTTCAATACACACTTGCTCTATATGTATATTGATTAAACTAGGTACAATAAAAACCACACATAGATCATGATGATTTTTTTTTGTACTATTTTAAGACAAAGTCACCCTTATACTTAGAGATAGTATTGGCTGGATTTCTTCTTACTTATTTCTAATGCAAGCTCTCCTCTGGACATACATATTCTGTGGCTTTTACAAGCTGAGTTTAAGAATGCACAGACCCTGAACAGGTAATTATTTCCCTTGAAGTATTTTGTGTTCTACCAGGCTCAATGGACAGGCTCACCTCTGGCATGGATATCTGATAGGAACATTTCTGTTAGTTTGATATTTTTTCCTCCTATCAATTATGCTTTTTTAAATAGACAGACAAACCATGAAAATAAATTAGTTTTGAAAACTATTATAAGAAATACATACACCATGGGGAAGGATAAAGAGTAAGATGCAGTTGAAATTCGGCAGCTCTGTGAGTTAAGAATTTTCTCTCTACAACACATTCATGTCAGTTACTGCTTAACTTAACACTGGGTTTTCCTTTTTGCTTTCAGGAAAACCTTTAACTTACGCCCTGGGTGTTACCTGTCCACAGCTTCCTGGTGGCTCACCGCTTCTGCCTGCTCCAGCCTTGCTCCGGCAGCTTCCAGGCTTCTGGGCTTCAGAGCTTGTTGTGAAAGCTTGCTGCTTTGGCCTGCTACCCCTGCTTCAGGTGTCAAAAGCTTTTAATTAGCTTGCTTCCTCTCATTACATGGTTCCTTATATGTCCAGATAGCTTAGTACTAGGCCCTGAAAGGGAAGAATACCTGTAGGCATTTACTTTTTCCTAAGGTTTCTTGGCTCAAGCTCTCCTGAGACTCCTGGGAGAGGAAACTCAATTTAGTGCATGCTTTGCATTTGATGGTGCTGGTCTGTAGTCCAAAGGACCCACAGGTGTGGCCATGTCATATTTTATAATCTGTGTCTGTTTAATTTGTTCATGCCCAGGATGTACAAATTTAAAATATTTTGGCTATTGCTGCTCTGTGTATAAATTATGTTGTTTATCAAGAGTGCATTTTGGCTGTTTAATAAATAGTTTATAGAGATTTTAGATTTTAGTTTCTCTCCTTTCTTTCTTTCTTTCTTTCTTTCTTTCTTTCTTTCTTTCTTTCTTTCTCTTTCTTTCTTTCTTTCTTTCTTTCTTTCTTTCTTTCTTTCTTTCTTTCTTTCTTTCTTTCTTTCTTTCTTTCTTTCGTGCTTGGACTTGAACCTAGGGTCTCATGTATGTTAGGCCAGGCCTTTCATAGAGCCACTCCTCTGACCTTAAAATTTCTTTAGTAGTAATATTGATTGATCATTCACAGATCAGTTTTTCAGTTTGTTGTTTGTTTGAGACAATGCTTTCTCTGTAGTGCATGCTGGAATGTGGGCCTGGAATGTGTTATATAGCCCAGGCTACTCTCTAATTTGTTTATTTGTTTTTGAGACATGATCTTGGTGTATAGCTCTGGCTGTATTAGAACTCCCTATGTAAAGACCAGGCTAGTCTTGAACTGGAAGCTGTCTGCTTGCCCCTACCTCCCAAGTGCTGGAGTTACAGGCATGCTCCACCACAACAGCCTGGCCTACTGTTTTGTTTTTTAAGTGGGGTGTAGAAAACCCTTTAGACTGGTGGAGGGATTAAATGAGTAGCAAATGCAGTGCTCAGCATATGTAATGTGGATGCAATAGAAACTTTTTCAGAAGTAAGTGCTTTTAGTATTATTACTAAAAATAATGGTAGGTGCTACATAAGAGAACTAAAAAGGAATGAAAGATATAAAACAATAAGTGGTCAGTAGCTACACAGTAAAATCCTGTTTTCAAAGGTGAAACTTGGAAAGCCTGGAAGAGGAGCAGTGTGAGGCAGACTGCAGGCTCTAGAGATCATACAAAAGATGGACTGTCACCAGCCTCATTTCTAGGTTTCAACATTCATGCCGTAGTATATTTGCAGATAAGAATATCGATCACTTATAATTTTCCACATGTATTTACCCACATTAGTTACAAAGCATTCATCTTTCCAAAATGTATTTACTGAGTACTTGTTGACTCCTAGGCACTGACCATATGTTAATGAACACAAAGGTAGAAATTCCTAACCCTCAAAGATCTTGTGGGGAAAACAGTAAGCATTGTACATGGTTATACTATGTGGTGTGTATATATGTTGTGCTAAATAATTATAAGAAATAAGGGGGAAAGGAAGCAAAAGAATATAATGGAAAGTCTCACAGGATGTAGTGACATTTCAGTGAGGGAGAGAAACAACAGTGGCCCTGTGGAGATGAAATGTTCTAGGGCCAGGGGAAAATACCAGCAAAGGTCCCAAGATGGAGTTGTGGAAGGTGAGCATCATGGCTCGAGCTGAAGTGAGCTAAAGGTGAGGAGCAGTGGCCAAGGAGGCTGGCAGGCCGTACTGTTCTTTATAATAAGGACTTTGACCTCTTTCTAGCTTTAGGAAATCACTAGAAGTTTTGGATCAAAAGAATGATGTCACTTGAACTACATCTTAACTTTGTGTTTGTATTGTTGAGGATAGATTGTGGTGAATGAGCACAGGTAGAAAGGTCAGGGAAGGCATGATGCCAAGGCTTATTGGGCCAGAAGAGGTGGTTGGTGAATTCTGGCTATATCAGCAGTAGGCTAGATTTCTGAATTTCATACAGAAATGCAGAACTGCTTGGATATTGAAATCCATGAAATACAGTGTGGCCATTTTTTCTGTAGAAGCTCCAGCCGTGCACAGCTGATTAGTATGGATTGGTCACGTGCTGATCATTTTTGTACTGTGTGCAGATTTTCTAACACTGAAGACTGTTTACTAGAATTAAAATCATCTCTGATGTTTTAGAAATGTATCTTTTTTCTTTATAATTTTAAGTCCATATTAAATTTGTCTTGATTGTATGTGTAGTGTGTGTGTGTGTGTGTGTGTGTGTGTGTGTGTGTGTGTGTGTTGGGCATGAAACCCAGAGCTTTGTGTTTGCTATGCAAGTGTTCCAGTACTGAGCTACACACCCTACTCTAAGGAAGTACATTATAAAATGCCATCATCTTATGTGACAATTGACTTTTCTACTTTGAAATAAGTGGGAGTTCTGAGACAAGTTTATTTTTGCTATTTTTCTACTGCTGTGAACACAGAAATAATTTATAGTTTTAAGAGAGAGGGATAGCATTAAAAAATATGACACTGAGCTAAACAAAGAATTCTCAACTGAGGAATACCGAATGGCTGAGAAGCACCTGAAAAAATGTTCAACATCCTTAATCATCAAGGAAATGCAAATCAAAACAACCCTGAGATTCCAACTCACACCAGTCAGAATGGCTAAGATCAAAAATTCAGGTGACAGCAGATGCTGGCGTGGATGTGGAGAAAGAGGAACACTCCTCCATTGTTGGTGGGACTGCAAGCTTGTACAGCCACTCTGGAAATCAGTCTGGTGGTTCCTCAGAAAATTGGACATAGTACTACCAGAGGATCCTGCAATACCTCTCCTGGGCATATATCCAGAAGATGTTCCAACTGGTGATAAGGACACATGCTCCACTATGTTCATAGCAGCCTTATTTATAATAGCCAGAAGCTGGAAAGAACCCAGGTGTCCCTCAACAGAGGAATGGATACAGAAATTATGGTACATTTACACAATGGAGTACTACTCAGCTATTAAAAACAATGAATTCATGAAATTCCTAGGCAAATGGATGGATCTGGAGGGCATCATCCTGAGTGAGGTAACCCAATCACAAAAGAACTCACATAACATGTACTCACTGATAAGTGGATATTGGCCCAGAAACCTAGATTACCCAAGATACAATTTGCTAAACACATGAAACTCAAGAAGAATGAAGATCAAAGTGTGGACACTTTGCCCCTTCTTAGAATTAGGAACAAAGCACACATTGAAGGAGTTACAGAGATCAAGTGTGGAGCTGAAACAAAAGGATGGACCAACCAGTGACTGCTGCAGCCGGGGATCCATTCCATAATCAGCTACCTAATGCAGACACTATTGTATATGCCAGCAAGATATTGCTGAAAGGGCCCTGATATAGCTGTCTCGTGTGAGGCTATACCAGTGCCTGGCAAACACAGAAGTGGATGTTCACAGTCAGCTATTGGATGGAACACAGGGTTCCCAAGGGAGTAGCTAGAGAAAGTACCCACGGAGCTGAAGGGGTCTCCAACTCTTATAGGTGGAAGAACAATATGAACTAACTAGTACCCCCAGAGCTCATGTCTCTAGCTGCATATATAGCAGAAGATGGCCTAGTTGGCCATCATTGGGAAGAGAGGCCCCTTGGTCATGCAAGGGGAATGCCAGGGCCAAGATGTGGGAGTGGGTGGGTAGGGGAGCAGGGCAGGGGATGGGGGAGGGTTTAGGGGACTTTCGGGATAACATTTGAAATGTAAATATAGAAAATATCTAATAAAAATTGAAAAAAATTCAAAATAAAAAAAATAAAAATAAAAAAAAGAGGGGTAGATCAGTGATCACTTTGGAAGCTTCATAATCTTTTTTCCACATGGTATCAATTTGATAATTCTGGAATGTTTCTTGAGCTATTATTTCCCTAAACCACAAATCATTCCAGAAAAGCTTTTAGGCAGCTCATGAAACTGTCTTAAGGTATTGTTGAGGGTGTTTTCTCTTTTGCAGTAGTCTGGTCTTCCTTACTACCATGCACGTATGTGAATTGAGTTTCTTGTTGGTCCTTACCATACACACCACATGTATAGCTAGTGTTCATGTTGTGACCAAGATGAGGGGTATGTGGTAGAAAGGCAAATAAAAATCTTACTTCTGAAGAATGTTAGAAGTATTTCATCTTGTATTCATGTTTATCCTTTTACTATATGGCACAGGCATCTACAATTTATTTATGTTCATGTATATATAATTTATGATCTAAAATGTTTTATAAACTTATGTTTCACATATTGTGAGCATGAGCTTTTTTCTATCAAATAGTATTCTTAATATTTCTTCAGTCACATGAATAATTCTTTGTTGGTTTATTGTATTTTGTCCATTTCCTCTTTAAGAATATTTAAGTTAGGTCAGTATTTTATTACTGAAAACCATACTGTGTTGAACTTTATGACTTAACATTTAATTTGTATGTAGATATTTTCAATTGAAGGAATTTCTGGAAATTGAAGAGCTGATTCTCTTAGTACTGAAGGATTGTGAGATGTATTGGCTGCTGCATGAGAATAGTCGATGAACAAGTAGCAGTTAGGAGATGGGGAGAGTAAGTGCTTCATACAGACTCATGGTGACAGCTCACACCTACTGAACACTAAACTGGACAGCAGACCCTATAATAAGCATTTTATATGCATATTAATTATTTTGATCTTTGCTACATCTATATAAGGTTAGTACATTTATTAAACTCACTATTGATGAGAAAACTGAAACATTGAAAGACAACTGCTTTAAAGAAAAAACCTAGAATCATACAGTTAAATGATAAAACTAAGATTTAAAACCAGTAGCCTTGCTTCAGATTCTCTTTTGCCTCCATCTTCTGGACACCCCCAATAAGTGTTGGAGTGTTCAGTGGGCACTGGCCACTCTCATTGTCACCTCTTCTGTGAGCTGTCTGACCACAGCTAAGCTTGTTCTGAGTCTAGTATTCTGGGACTCTTGGAAGGTAATTTAGTTCAAATACTTTCAAATTACCTTATCAAGGCTTGAAGCAGCACTCCATAGCAAGTCTGCTCATGATTCTGAAGTAAAGCATGCTTGTTTGTTTTTTTTTTTACAGTAAGAGAGATTAAGAAAAAATATGAATAATATCCTGGTTTTATCACATACTGCTGAGTTATGAAGTTTTTTGGATTTTGAGATTGCAGTGGGTGGATTATAGACCTGGGTCAAACTCTTAGCATACTGCTTGACATTTGAACACTCACTGTATTACTGGGCATGTTGAGGTTAGAGGACAACTTGGGATACAGTTCTTACCCCTGAGACAAGGTCTCTGCTGTACTGTGTAGTTAAGACTACCAGGCCTAGAATTTTCTGAATGATTCTCCTGTCCATGCCTCTCATGTTGCTATAGATATGTTGAAATGTCTGCTGTGTATCACCACATCAGGCTTTTTACAGGGGTTCAAGGACTGAATTCAAATCATTAGGCTTGCTTGTGCAGCTACATATTTTACTGAGCCTTCTTCCTGCCATATCTTCTACCATCCTAATTGATTATATGACTGTTTATGACAGCTACTGAGAGATGTTATGCACTGATTTTAATTATGTCATCATATTACTTTAATAACAATATGATCTAGATAAAAATGAAGTGCTCTTAATATGCACATTTGCTATTAAAACATTAAGAAGTTAGAACTTGGATTTAAATCTATTTTTTTTATCCTTGGAAATACTCCTTTGAACTGTTCAAAAGATCTGTACATTGTTTTTCTTGCTTGCACAGTAGGATATTGTGATGATAGCTTCCCATTACAATAACAAAATACCTCAAATATTTCACTTATAAAAATTTTATTTTGACCTATGTGTAGAGAAATTTTAATCCAGAAACATGAATGCTCTAGTAAGGTATCACATCCAAAGATAGGATCCAGTTTTCTGGAATGTAGACACACCCTGGATTACAGTGTGATATGGCTGGGATTTAGACACACCTTTTAATCCCAAAGTTAGTTTGTAGAAGGAAGCAGCCATAGTTAAAAGTGAAGCCTAACTGAAGGGCAGACAAAGTGACGAACCAGAGAAAGATTTGGTTCATGCAGCCAGAGGCAAAGCAATCAGTGAGAAGCTGAGAGAGCCAGATTGAATCAGTCATCTTGGAGAGGAGTTTGAGCCTGAACAACTGAGCTCAAGTAGACAGCCAGAGTTCAGAAAGAACTAGAAAGAGTGAGCTTGTTCAGCAGTAAGCCTTGGAGACAATAATTAAATAATTAGTGGATAAAAGATATATTTATACTTATGGTTTTGGAGAGTTCATTGAGTAATCAATTAGCTCTCTGCTATTGGGCCTGTGGTGAAGCAGCATATTGTTATGGGAGTGTGTGGCAAAATAAAACTGTCCACCTCTTGAGTGGAGCCTGATAGGAAGAAAGAGAGGGAGGAAATAATTAAGTGAGTTTCTAGTCCATAACCCCAACAACTTAAAGGTACCCAACTATTATTAAGCTATATATAATAAAGTGCTATATTGGGTTCTAAACCTTTACCGCCATATGGACATTTAAGGAGCACCCAGTATCTAAACTATGGCAGATGGTATTTGCTTTCTCCAGTGGTGCCTCTCAGTTGCTGGAAATGCTGTCCATGAATATTTGCTTTCCTTTCTGTAGTTTAGTTTCAGTTCAGCCCTATAACAAACCTAACAAGCTGGAAGGGCCCTAGGAGATTATCTAGTTAAACGGAAACAGTGTTGGAAACAGGCGTGTAATTAGTTTAACTGTGAAAATAGTCTTATTTTTACTTGGCAGTTTCTTTATCTGTAACTGGATATATAAAATAAGGATTTGCTACCTTTTTATTGTTGGAAAGGACATGTTCAGTCCACAGTTTATAAAACTCTTAGTCTTAGTTGTTCTTTGGGAATTGGAGGAGGGAGGATGCGAATGAATTGGAATACATGCGTAGTCGGCAAGAGTGTGGACTAAAGGGCTTTCTCCTTTTCAGTTCCTTTGTATTGCTTGATCCCCCAGAATCTCTCTCCTCTGCTAGCTGCATTCTCTGTGACCCCTGCGGGATCTAGCATCACTATTTCATAAGACCAACTGCTTGCATATTGTGTATCTTGGTTAGTTTCTCAGTAATAGATGCTAAGTTTAAAGTCCTATGTAGAAAACTTGGAAAGGAAGATATAATGTATAATAAACAGCAGACACTGTTGACAAATAAAATCATTTGCTTGGCATAGTTCACTAATGTAACTTTTAAATTTGACATTATTTAATTTAGGATCTTAGAATTGAGCAGCATTAGAATAATGGATAATTGGTATTTATTTTTTTCTTACAGAGAGGAAAATGGATAATGGATAAAGAAAGCTTTTTGCCATATTTTAAAAGTTGTATTTCCATTATCTTTTCTAGGTTGCTGTAGTTAAACTAAAAAATGCAGATAAAGTATTTGCCATGAAAATTCTGAACAAGTGGGAAATGCTGAAAAGAGCTGAGGTAAGTCTTTTCTGTTTTGTAACAATTGATGGCATTTAGGTTGTTTTTCATTTAGACAGTTGTAAAACATGTTGGTAATAAAAATCTTTGTACATGAATTTTTGAGTACCTTTGTGAGCTTATATATAGTCTGAATATGTAGCAATGTGGACTCAAAATTATTAGTACATTTAAGATTTTCACCAAAATTAAATGTTTGTGTGTTTGTGAAAAAGAAATTTCAAAGTGAAAGAAGAAAGAGTATCAGCCCAAGCCATGTCACCACAGAATGCAGTCAATGTAAGGGGGGCTGTGAGATAAGTTTGATCTGAAGAACCTACAGTGGAAAGAGAACAGACAACAGAAAGTTGTCCTCTGTCTTCCACAAGTGTACACTATGGCACCTTAGCATACATATGCATGCATGTATTTTATGGAAGTTCTTGAGAGTCCTATGACAACTTTGCAGAATTATCATTTATGAATGGAACTCATTTAACTTCTGTTTCAACATAGGAAATCTTTTTGTTTAAAAAAATTTTTTTTAGATTTATTTATTTATTATATGTAAGTACTCTGTAGCTGCCTTCAGACACACCAGAAGAGGGCATCCGATCTCCTTACAGATGGTTGTGAGATACCATGTGGTTGCTGGGATTTGAACTCAGGACCTTTGGAAGAGCAGTTAGTTCTCTTAACTGCTGAGCCATATCTCCAGCCCTTGTTTTAATTTTTAATTCTCCTTTCATATATTAACATCCCGACCACAGTTTCCATTTCTTTCTCTCCTCCCAGCCCTCCTCAACCACCAAAATCCACTCCTTCTGGTGTTTCTTCAGAAAAGAGCATGGATAGCAACCAAACGTGCCATATCAAATTGTAGTAAGATTAGACATCTCTCCTCCTATTAAGGCTGGACAAGGGTCCAAAAAGCAGGCAAAAGAGTCAGAGACAGCCCCTGCTGCCACTGTTTGGAGTCCCACAAGAAGACCAGGCTACACAACTGTGACATGTGTGCAGAGGGCCTAGGTCAGGCCCATGCACACTCCTATGTGGTTCTCTGAGAATCTATGAGCCCAGGTTAGTTGGGAAAGTGAGAAACTAAGTTTAAGTTAGCTTTGCAGTGTTAGTAAACCTTCTGTTATGTTGTGAGGTATTGTTTTGCTGAGACATACCAAGGATGGCCATAAGCTCATGATCCTACTTTCACTTTTTAAGCACTGTGATTGTAGGTCACCACCTTTTGTTCATTGTGTTTTTAGAGACCCAAATCATGGAGGGAATGTAAAAAGAACAATAACAACAGAGACCGCCAGCGCCTCCAAAACGTAGAAAACCAAAAAACCCATTTTCTTTAGATATGAATTTTTTCATTCAGAAAATATGATTGAATTTCTGTAGCACCTTCACACCACCAGAGTGTCCATTTATCATGGTTTAATACTGATCAAGAACAGATTTTCTTAGCAGGGCCACTGTTGATACTTGGTTATTTCCTGTGGAAGCTGTTCTATGTATTGTATGGCGGAATTATCCTGCCTTCTTCTTATTAGATACCAGTAGTATCTTTCCCAGCTGACATAACCAGCTGAGGACAATTTACATTGTACATCAAATAAATATCTGGAATGTGCCTTATAGCTACCTAATACCCATGTTTAAAAAAAAAAAAACCCAGGTTAATAGTTAACAATTTACATAATGCCTGAGACTGTCTCTATAGAGTAGGTATGTATATGTTTGTGCACCAGTGGAACTGAGGATGCCGGGGAGTGTGTGAAGCATAATGCAATTAGATTGGATAATAAAATAGTTGTTGAAATTGAATGACAGAATGTTGGGAGAAGGAATTATGTCACTCTTTTTACTTCTGTATGTTTGAATTCTTATGTCATAATTTATTATAAATTATCTTTTAAAACTTTCTTTTACTGAGTAATTTAGGATAAATTAGAATTTACAGCTTAATTTGTTGTTTTGACTAATGTCTTCAGAGTTTTGTTTAGTTTGGAATTGTCAATCAAGTGAGGCAGTGATTGCTTACTAGATTCCAGCTGGATTGTCGTTAAAATCTCAGGTCACTGTCATTTAAGATAAAGCCAGAAGAGGGGTTTCTTGGGTTTTGTCAGCCTTCTAAAATATTAAGAACCATACTTTGATTTCAGCTAAGCTTTATAGCAGGACTTAGTAGAAAGTAGGTAACATGATTCTATTTTCTTCTAAAGTGAACTAAGAATAATGTCATAGATTTAGTAACTTGATTGACAGTTTAACTCACCATTTCAGATGATTTAGATTTACTTTTTTAGTGTTTTCTCTGATGCTGCCACTTAATTCCTGGCTTTGACAATTCTACTTACCCAAATAAGTCTTGTGTGTGTACATGAGCATGCTAGGGATAATTTTGTGCTATTTGGTTTCATGTATCATGGGAACTTAATCTTCCAACTGTGAGAGCTGAGAATATAGCTCCTGGGTTCGAAGATTGTACCCGTGTACAGATCTCAAGTTCGGCCCTAAGCACTAGAGCGCACAGTAAAAGCTCAGAAGCACTTACTGTGGCCATCCTTTTTATGTCTTTAACAATGGCGAAATAGATATGGAAGAAGTGGACATTTATATCATGTGATTAAAAGGTTGATCATAGTTAAGTTAAATAATTTTGTGAATTTTTCTGTTTGGACTATAGCAATTCTAAAAAATACTACATTTTAAGGCCATGATACACATTTTGAGCAATTGTTTACAATGGTGTTTTCTAGGTTTATGTAAAGTATTCTTTACAACATTTTCTTTCCCTTGCAGACAGCGTGCTTTCGTGAAGAGAGGGATGTGTTGGTAAATGGAGACAGTAAGTGGATAACCACTCTGCACTATGCTTTTCAGGATGACAATAACTTGGTAAGTAGTAGTATGTTTTTATATTTGTAGTCTTTTGTTGACCAACTTTAGCATTATATTTTAAAGTATTTCTTAAATGTAGATGTTATTTAAAATAGAAAAATTACTGCATTTCACAGAGCATCAGTAGTATACTTGATATTAATATTTAGCACACTTGAGCATGTAACCTCTTGGTATGAGAATTTTTTGTCTGAGAAATTTGATGATGTTTTATTGAGTTTGCTTATGCCTTTCAATAAGAAATTCCAAACTAAATCCAGTCTGTTTTAATTTTCTTCCATTCTATAGGAATGAGTTTGAGAGTTTTTCTCTTTATGACTCTCCCAATGTATTTTATTATTTGTGTTCTGATTTTTAAAAGTTTACACACTTTTCAAAGTGAGCCCATTTATATTGGCATCATGGACTACTTCATAAAAGCTTGGTGGGGGGAACTTAGAGAAAATTCAGAATATTAGAATCTGTACCACTTGAATAGAGACACTAGAAATGAGGAAGTAAAAGTCAAAGGATAAATAAGTTGAGTTTGTTCCAGTTGAGCATGTAACCCCTTTGCCTGCTATTCAAAGTTTTTCTGTTTTTGATCCACTTTTATTTCCAGGTTTATATCTTTTAGGAGTATATTAATGTCTTAGATGCTGCTTTGTACCAGACTTGACAACTAGATTAGAAAGCAGAGGGGGCAAGTTCTGGAGTCCTGGGAGATGTGCACATACTTCTGCTCACTTTAGATGGGGGAACAGATGGCACACCAAAGTACTAATACCATCAAAGCCCAACTTGGTGAGCCAGTGAGTTTTATTTGGGTTAATTGCAGGAGCAGGAATGACTCAAAGGCAGCTCTGTCACCATCATGCACCATATGTAGCATGTGCTTTGTGGTCAGAATTGTTTTATAAATGACAGGGTAAAGCTTTGCATGTGTTCATTGTTCAGTGTCAGAGTGAATGAAATGATGTTCTACATGGAAAGTAATAAAGGCTAAAATTCTGTCAGTATATTCTTTTAGAGATAGATTTATCACTGTGAATTTATGCACTGCTTAAAAGTCTACATTTTGTTTTAAATATATGAGTAAATAAAAAAGTGATTTTAAATCATGAGTTTCCAATGAGTGCTGGTAATAAAATTTGCAAGAACATCAACTGCTCTTATTGTTGGGCCATCTCTCCAGCCTCCCAAATGTCAAATTTCAAAGACCAAAAATTTGCCAAAAAGTATCATGATGAGGAAAGAAGTCTGAGCTGCTATTGTGTCTTCTGAGTTACTTAGTCTGATTTGCATTCTTTGCATAAGTTTTGAGGATTTACAATTCTTCTTCAGTGATTTTCTCTGAAAGCAGTAATCTGTATATTTTCAGTTATATTAATTATATTGGAATAGAAGTAACAGTATTTCAAAGAGGATCAAAATAAAAATTCTTGTCATTTACAAAAGTTAGTATTCAGAAGTCTTAGTTATTATCAAAGGCATTCTTTTGTTTGTTTGTTTTTGTTTTTGTTTTTTTTTTGTTTTTTTTTTTTGAGACAGGGTTTCTCTGTATAGCCCTGGCTGTCCTGGAACTCACTTTGTAGACCAGGCTGGCCTCGAACTCAGAAATCCACCTGCCTCTGCCTCCCGAGTGCTGGGATTAAAGGCGTGCGCCACCACGCCCGGCCAAAGGCATTCTTTTAAGCATTTAAAATTTTAGAAAGTAAATGAGTGCTTGTGTCTGAGTTGTGACTACTGTGCCTAGCATGTACAAGGCCCTAGATTACACCCTCTTGTACTACCCAAAACAAACCTGAAAACCACCAATAAGAGACCTATTTTGGAGCTGAAGCATTGGCTTAGCAGTTAAGAGCACTTGCTATTCTTGCAAAAGACCTGAATGCAGTACCCAGCAACCATAGTGGGCAGCTTACAGTTGTCTAGAACTCTAGATACAGAAAAAATACCCTCTTACTTGACTCTGTGGGTACCTGGACACCGTGGTGCACATGCATATACTCAGGGCATATGTAAACTCATTCATAGAAACAAACAAACAAATATTTAAAAGGTATTAGAAAACAAAACAGTTTAAGAATGTAGACAAATCTAATTTTAGATACCCAAAAAGAAACAGGTCTTAAAGATACTTATTTTGCAAAGTAATGTTTTTTATTCAAATAATTTATTATTATTATTATTATTTTACTTATTCACTTACAACCCAATCACTGCACCTCTCCAAATCACCCCCTCCCACAATTCTCCTATATCTGGCATCTGCTCCTCTGAGTGGGTGGGGACTACCCTGGATATTCTCCTACCCTGGCACATCAAGTCTCTGTGAGGCTAGGTGCATCTTCTCCCACTGAGGACTTAAAATATAATTTTCCTAATTGTCAAGGCTGTAAATATATAAAACCAATTTCTTTGATATTTTCTATGCTTATAATTTTCATGTGTCATAATTAAAGAACTTTTAAGCCAAATTTAAATTATATTGTTAGCTCAGTGGTATCCTAGAAATTGAATTGTTATTGGGCTGGAGAGATGCCTTAGTGGTTAAGAACACATGCTGCCTTTGCAGAGGACCTGGTTTTTGTTCCTAGTACCCACATGGTGGCTTACAACTGTCTGTAACTACAATTCCAGTGGATCTAACACCCTTTTCTGAACTTCATAGGCATCAGGCACACATATATGCAGGAACTCATTTGTACTGAGAGTACATCTTTAGAAAAAAATCATTGTAGCATCAAAGCACGCCCATGGGCATGTATAAATAATATATATTTGGAGAACAATCTAAAATGTAACAAAATCGATAACATCATCTGTTATCTAACTCAGCCTGGTGAACATTCTGAGATATATATACTATATATATATATGTATGTATGTGTGTATATATATATATATATATATATATATATATATATATATATATACCTCTGCCTCTTCTTTAGTACAACATCCATCCATCCATCTATCCATCCATCCATCCATCCATCCATCTATCCATCCATCCATCCATCCATCCATATACACACATATACACACACTCATATATATAAAATGGGTATACTTCTATGTATGTATATTTGAGAAAAGAATCCATTCTGTAAGCGAATGATACTGTCATTTACTTAGCAAAGGACAAAAGCAGCAAAATTTCTTATATGCCAAGTTTTAAATTTTGTTTCATTGTTTGTGAAACTGAGAAGTCTTACTAGTATTACTGATAATTGTATTACATACTTAAATGTTAGTTAACCACACAAGTAAGTAATCTTCATAAGTATTCAGCCTAGTCCTGTTTTTTTTTTTTTTTTTTTTGTTTTTTGTTTTTTTTTAGACAGGGTTTCTCTGAATAGTCCTGGCTGTCCTGGAACTCACTCTATAGATCAGGCTGGCCTCAAACTCAGAAATCCGCCTGTGTCTGCCTCTCAAGTGCCAGGATTAAAGGCGTGCGACACCACTGCCTAGCTCTAGTCCTGTTTGACCCTGGAACGCATTACGTACATTAACTTTACCATACTTATTTACTGAGTACATTCTGTTTTTGTTCACAGTACCTGGTTATGGATTATTATGTTGGTGGGGATTTACTTACTCTGCTCAGCAAATTTGAAGATAGATTGCCTGAAGAGATGGCTCGTTTTTACTTGGCTGAGATGGTGATAGCCATTGACTCAGTTCACCAGCTCCACTATGTTCACAGGTGAGTTAGCCAGTCTGTCAATGATGGTCTTAGAACACGCATGAGCGAAGTTACATGTAATATCCTTCCCAAAAGGAAGATGCAGCATTCCGTTTCCTTATGGTTGTTTTTTATATGCTGATGTTACTTAGAATTCTAGGCCATAAATTATAGACTTGTTATATATTTTATTGTTCTCAAGAGAAGACTTTGGCTGGGAAGACAGCAAAGATGAGGACCTGAATTTGATTCCCAGCACCATGTTTTACACAAGCTGGACATAGCAGATGTGCCCTCTGGGGCAGAGGAGTTCAGACCCTAGTGATAGATGGCTGACCATTCAGTGTAGCCAAATCAATGAGCTCCAGATTCATGGAGAGAACTTGTTTTAGAAAATAAGGCAGGCTTGCTGTTTACACTGCCCGTTCCAGTGGCATTGATCAGAGACACGGTCTGATCAGAACAACAAAGACAAGCAAGCTTTATCCCATCAGATTGCTGTATTTTGTTATTCTCATCAGCTTTAGATGACAAGGAAAGATCAGGAATTTTGTGAATCTTCCAACAGCACATACATAATTTATATAGACAACCTTAATGTTGAGGCAGCAGATTTCATACAGAAAGATAATAGTAGAAAGTAGATAGTATTTTTAAATTGTGAATTAGTGTGAAGTTGGTAACATGAGATTTTTAGAGACAACCATTTCTTTTCTTTAAATCTTAAAAAAAAATTGTTTCCATGAAGTTAGGATGAGGATGGTGAGTATGAATATGGAAGACGCACAGGGTGTATGACCAAAATATATTATATGGAACTTGCAAATAATTAATACAAACATTTTAAAGTTTTATTAAAAAGGTTCTTAGCTGAAATATTTGCCCATATAGACAAATAATAATAGAATACTAATTATTAAAAATGAGGAGTTACTTCATTTTAAATCTTCAAAGATAGTTTTGTTTGTTTGTTTGTTTTTGTTTTGTTTTGTTTTGTTTTTTAGAGACAGGGTTTCTCTGTATAGCCCTGGCTGTCCTGGAACTCACTTTGTAGACCAGGCTGGCCTCGAACTCAGAAATCCACCTGCCTCTGCCTCCCGAGTGCTGAGATTAAAGGCATGCGCCACCACGCCCGGCTCAAAGATAGTTTTTAAAAAGTCTAAAATTATACATTTCTCATTATTAACTTTATTTGATACATCAGTTATTATTCTTGATAATAACCATTTTATGTTTTTAGTTTATAAGACTTATATTTTCAGATTTTTACCACCTGAGGAAAGATGTTCATCTTTTTGTATAAACTGCCATTAGGTATTCCATTAATTTTTTATTTAAAATTATGAGATTAAATTGTAAACTCTTTTAAAATGGATTTATTGAGATATGATTCATATACCACATACTTCATTTAAAGCATATAATGGTGTTAGTATATTCACAAATACATATAAACTTTGTCATGGGCCATTTTAGAATATTTTCATTACTTCAGAAAGAAACCTCATACCATAACCTCTCACCTCAGTTCCAACACACTCCAGTCCTAAGAAAACATTAATTACTTTCTGATCCATAAATATACTAAATTTTGGCCTCTCATATAAATCAGATCCAATAACATGTAGTCTTTTATGACAGGTCTCTTTTACTTAACATGGTGTTTATTAGGTTCATTAATTTTGTAGGATATATTTGAAGATGCTTTCATAGTGAGGTTGATTGCTTGGTAAGCTTTAGATTTTCCAGAAGTTTTTCAGAACCCAGAGTATACATTATACAACATTCACAATATATGCATCTCAGCCTCAAATTAACCCATCAAGAAATTATAACTCAGTTTCAGGAGAAAAACAATAACAAAAACAACAACAATAAAAAAACAACTGACAGAAATTCTAAGATGACAAAATATAAGAACAATCAAAAAGACTTAACAAAGCACTTACTTTGATGTAATTCATAAAGTAAATACATTTGAAATGAATGAAGTGATAAATATCTCTTCAAAAAACAAAATTAAATAAACAAACCTAAACCTTACACAAGTGGGAATAATTTAAAAAAAGATTTATGTGTATGAGATTTTGCCTGCATATATGTATGTGCACTACAGTTATACCTGCTATCCTCTGAGACCAGAAGAGGGCATTAGAATCCCTGGAAGTGGAGTTAAGGATGGTTGTGAGTCACCATGTGGGTGCGGATAGCTGAACTCAGGCCCACTGCAAGAGCAGCAATTCTCTTAACCTCTGAGTCATCTTTTCATCCTGCCTCTATCCACTATGGTATCAGTAAGAGAGGAAAATATAGCATTTTGAAGAAAAATATACTAAAGACCTTCAGGAGTAGGAATTTGAATATAAGTTAAGGAATTAACCTCATGCAGGAGAGAGAGGGGCAGGGTGGGCAAAAGTTTTCATGTTGGGTAAAATAAGGCAAATTTATAAAATTAAAATTGGAGCAAACAGTTTAAGTCCTAGAAACCAAAGCTAGCACATTATAATCAAAATGTGGAGAACAAAAGATAAAGTGGTCCGCAAAGCTGGTTTTATGTTTAGAGGAAACAGATGAGTAGTTGCAGACACTTTCAAACCACAGAGACTAGAGACAATGGACTATTCTTAGATGATTGACAAGAAAAGTCTGTACAGATTTCATATTCAATAGCCGTTTCTTTCTGTAACTTTAGATATTTTACAATGTACAAAACTCCAAAGAATTCATTTCCCTGATCTTTCCTTACAAGAAATCTTGAACAACATATTTCAGAGTTTGAGAAAATTGTAACAGAAGGAAATTTGGGCTTTCAGGAAGGAAAAAAGAGAAAAGTAACTAGTAAAACTGTCAGTCTGTAAGCACTGTTTCCATTATTCCATTCCTGAACACTTGTGTTCATTTAAAGCAAAAGTTAGCTGAGGTACTCAAGGATGATTTTATACCCCATAGAGCAACTGTAGCATAATGGATGGTGTGGACCATTAATTCAAATATAATTACTGACTTTCAAATAAAGTAAAACTGAGGAGTGGGAGAACAACTGGCTTATATGGAAAAGCAAAATAAAAAATAAATTTATTATTAAACTTTGCAATGACAAAACCTTGTGACCAAAAATGCATTAACTATTTATGGCATCCACAAATAAAATGGGAGCAAGACAGACTTGCAGGTATAAATAGGGCATGGAGAATTCTAGAGAAATTAGAGCATGTTTTTCCAGTGAATTCTTTTGAAGTGGAAACTTAAGGGTTCTTTGGGAAGTCAGGTGTGTTGGATGGTGTTTTGCTGGGGCAAACACTCGAAGGAGTGTTCTTCTGAAGTGGACACAGGTAAAAGGATGTTTGCTAAAGCAGACAAGTGCAGGAACATTTCACTGAAGCAGACACAGGTGAAAGGATGTTCTGCTAAAGCAAGCAAGTGAAAGGACATGTGATGAAGAATTCTTCACTACCAACACACATGTATTGGTTCACCTTACCTTGTATATCTGAGCTCTATTTGTTGTGACTCCAGACAAGGAAATCCACACACACAAAAAACTTCTTGTGAGGTTCCTTAGGCTTCTTGCCACTTCTGAGGACTTGAGGTGATTGGCAGAGTAATGTCAGCTGATATAGACTCATGTGGAGTTTTACTAAAACAGATTCACATGCTGAGGCAAGACATGTGATGAAGCCAAGACCAGTGGAGGACACATGATGTTTGGAGGGAGTTATAAATATGATCCAAAGGACATACTTATAACAGTGACAGGGGCTTGATTGCATAGCTTGCTCAGCTATGAAATCTAAGGTGAACCTCATGACGCATAAAATCCCAGGAGAGGGTACAGGTGAATGGGGCAAGCTAGTATAAACAATGTGCTGTTGAATCAGGGTAGTTAGTAAAGGCATAGATTAGTATGCATCTCTGAGGGTTTCTTCTTTTAGACTGACTTTTCAAGGGACTTTTTACTGGGTATGGACCAGGAGGTTACTCCAACATGACAACTCCTTTTTCAGTTATTACTTAGAAATACTTAATGTGACATTTATTACTTTGACATGAAACATGTATAAACATCACAAAGGATGTCAGTCATTATTACTTAGAATATTCATCAGGTTGTATTTACTGATGATTAAATTCAATCCTCTTATCCTTCCTTTTGTTCATTCTGTCTCCTTATTTCTCATACCTGGTCTTCCCCAGTTTCCTTTCCTATAGTGGATTTAGGTAACTTAAGTTAAGAGTGCATAAGATGAATTGATGCCAAGATATGAAAAGGAACAAATACTCATGATTAAGACATTATGTTTGAGAGGCTGGTTAAGTGTATGTGTACCCTCTTGCAGAGGACCTTAGTTCACTTCCCAGCACCCACCTCAGGTGACTGATACCCACCTGTAAGTTCAGCTCCAGGGGAACCCCATGTCCACTTCTAGCCTCCATATTATCTACCTACACAAGACACATGTACATACCTGTAACTAAAATAAAGACTTCTAGAGAACTTTTGTTTAGAAGTTAAGAAGGACTATTTGAATGGCTCTGGGTAAAAGTGCTTGTCTCTGTCCTGAGCTGGATCACTGGGAACCATGGTTGGAGGAGAGAACTGACTGAAGAAAGCTGCCCTCTCACTTTCACACAGACTCTAATAAACTTAACCAGGGAAAAAACTTCCCATTTTAACTTACACATTTCCATATTTTTTATGCTGACCCTTCTTTTTTTCCTTGTGAAAAAAACCTGGAGTTTCAGAGCAGGTTAATATCTTTAGGGCTACAACACTATCTTTTTGTCAACAAAACCTTTTCTGAAGGTGAATTGAGGAGATTTGGGGGTAATGTACTGATTTCATGTTCCTGTTTTTCATCATCATCATCATCATCACTACAGTTTTTAGATAGTAGCTTGCATAAATCTTAAAATACAATATATTTTTTAAAATGCACTACTAATTCCCAAACCGAAAACCAGTTAACTTACTTGTTGATTTCTTCATACTCTCATTTTTCCTTTATATAATTTGTCCTACATTAAAGAATCACAAATTGCAATTTTTATTAAATTTCTTTCTTTGATTTTAATAATATTAATAATTTAATAATATGATAGAGAAAAGCATATATATAAATCAGAAGAAGTAGAATAATTCTGTTTTAATAGGATTTGTTGGAAGAAATACCCTATAATAAATTACAGAGAGGTTTTCATCCACTGTCTCTTAGAAATACTCGAAGAGTGTGTTATAGTTGTTTTCTGGGTTTTGGGCTGATATTGTCTTCCCTAGCATGGGTTTTTGGAGATAATTGACCAGTTATCCACTTGATATTCAAAAAATCTTTACCATTATGTATTCTTGAAATGCTTTGTAGCCTGAAGCTCAAAGAAGACTTAATTTTATCACTATAGATTTTAACCCCTTTTCTATGGGTACAATAGTTTTGGCAAGGTTACAAGATAATTTTAGCATTGAGTTTAGTTTTATTTTAATGTAGTATGATTCTTAAAATACATAGTATGTAAAGGAGAAGTATAGTGTAATCAAAAATTAAAAATAAATATATACCTTTGGAAGAGTGTTCTTCCAAACTTTATGAATAATACAAATGTCAGAGAGCAACCATGGTGCTTATGCAGAAGGGAAATATAGGTCTTAGCCTAGCCCTCAGTGCCAGTGCCTGTAGAGCATTCTGACTCATGACACTGTGGCCTCTATGGTGGAGTTAAATAACCTCCTAAGAACTTGGAAGGTTAGTCAGAGTTAAAAACTACAAAAGCCCACATACACATGGAAACTGGACAATGCTCTTCTCAATAATAACTTGGTCAAGGAAGAAATAAAGAAAGAAATGATAGACTTTTTAGAATTGAATGACAATGAAGGTATAACATACCCAAACTTATGGGACACAATGAAAGCAGTGCTAAGAGGAAAACTCATAGCTCTGTGTGCCTCCAAAATGAAAATGGAGAGAACATACACTAGCAGCTTAACAGCACACCTAAAAGCTCTAGAACAAAAAGAAGCCAATACATCAAGAGGAGTAGAAGGCAGGAAATAATCAAACTGAGGGCTGAAATCAACCAAATAGAAACAAAAAGAACTATACAAAGAATCAACAAAACCAGGAGCTGGTTCTATGAGAAAATCAACAAATAGATAAACCCTTAGCCAGATTAACAAGAGGGCACAGAGACAGTATCCAAATTAACAAAATCAGAAATGAAAAGGGAGGTATAACAACAGAAACTGAAGAAATTTAAAAAAACCATCAGATCCTACAACAAAATTCTATACTCAACACAACTGGAAAATCTGAATGAAATGAAAAATTTTCTAGACACCAAATACCAAAGTTAAATAAGGATCAGATAAATCATCTAAACAGTCCCATAGCCCCTAAAGAAATAGAAGCAGTCACTGAAAGTCTCCCAACCAAAAAAAGCCCAGGACCAGATGGGTTGAGTACAGAATTCTATCAGATGTTCAAGGAAGGCCTAATACCAATACTCTTCAAACTGTTCCACAAAATAGAAACAGAAGGAACACTACCCAATTTGTTCTATGAAGCCACAGATACACTGATACTAAAACCTCACAAAGACCCAATGAAAAAGAGAAGTTCAGAACAACTTTGATGCAGAAATAATAAAATTCTCCCAAACTGAATCCAAGAACATATCAAAACCATCATTCACCATGATCAAGTAGGCTTCATCCCAGGGATGCAGGGATGATTCAATATATGGAAATGCATCAACGTAATCAACTACATAAACAAACTCAAAGAAAAAGAACACATGATCATCTCATTAGATGCTGAAAAAGCATTTGACAAAATTCAACATCCCTTTATGTTAAAAATCTTGGAAAGATCAGGAATTTAATGCCCATATGTAAACATAGTAAAAGCAGTATACAGCAAACCAGTAGCCAACATCAAACTAAATGGAGAGAAACTTGAAGCAATCCCACTAAAATCAGGGACTAGACAAGGCTGCCCTCTCTCTCCCTATCTATTCAACATAGTACTTGAAGTTCTAGCTAGAGCAATTAGACAACAAAGGGAAGTCAAAGGGATACAAATTGAAAAGAAAGAAGTCAAAATATCACTATTTGTAGATGATATGATCGTATACTTAAGTGACCCCCAAAACTCCACTGGAGAACTACAGCTGATAAACAACTTCAGCAAAGTGGCTGGATATAAAATTAACTCAATCAAATTAGTAGCCTTTCTCTACACAAAGGATAAACAGGCTGAGAAAGAAATTAGGGAGACAACACCCTTTACAATAGTCACAAACTATATAAAATACCTTGGTGTGACTCTAAGCAAGTGAAAGATCTGTATGATAAGAACTTCAAGTCTCGCTGGGCGTGGTGGCGCATGCCTTTAATTCCAAAACTTAGGAGACAGAGGCAGGCAGATTTCTGAGTTCAAGGCCAGCCTGGTCTACAAAGTGAGTTCCAGGACAGCCAGGGCTATACAGAGAGACCCTGTCTCAAAAAACAAACAAAACAAAACAAAACAAGAACTAGAACTTCAAGTCTCTGAAGAAAGAAATCGAGTAAGACCTCAGAAGATGGAAAGATCTTCAATGCTAATGGATTGGCAGGCTTAATATAATAAAAATTGCTATCTTGCCGAAAGCAACCTACAGATTCAATGCAATCCCCATCAAAATGCCAACTCAATTCTTCATAGAGTTAGAAAAAGCAATTCTCAAATTTATTTGGAATAACAAAAAAACAAGGATAGTGAAACTATTCTCAACAAATAAAAGAACTTCTGGGGAATCAGCATCCCTGACCTCAAGCTATCCTACAAAGCATTAGTGATAAAAATTGCATGGTATTGGTACATTGACAGGCAGGTAGATCAGTGGAATAGAATTGAAGACCCAGAAATGAACCCACACACCTATGGTCACTTAATCTTTGACAAAGAAGCTATAAAGACAGCATTTTCAACTAATGGTGCTGGCTCAACTGGCGGTCAGCATGTAGAAGAATGCAAATTTATCCATTCTTTTCTCCCTGTACAAAGCTCAAGTCCAAGGGGATCAAGGACTTCCACATAAAACCAGATACACAGAATCTAATAGAAGAGAAAGTGGGGGAAAAGTCTCGAACACATGGGCACAGGGGAAAAGTTCCTGAAGAAAACACCAATGGCTTATGCTCTAAGATCAAGAATTGACAAATGGGACCTCATAAAATTACAAAGCTTATGTAAGGCAAAGGACACTGTCAGTAGGACAAAAAGGCAAACAACAGATTGGGAAAAGATCTTTACCAAATCCTACATCCGATAGAGAGCTAATATTCCAATATCTACAAAGAACTCAAAAAGTTAGACTCCAGAGATCCAAAAACTCTATTAAAAAATGTGGTATAGAGCTCAACAAAAAATTTTCAACTGAGGAAACTTGAATGACTGACAAACCCTAAAGAAATATTCAACATCCTTAATCATCAGGGAAATGCAAATCAAAATAACCCTGAGATTCCACCTCACACCAGTCAGAATGGCTAAGATCAAAAACTCAAGTGACAGCAGATGCTGGAGAGGATGTAGAGAAAGAGGAACACTCTTCCATTGCTGGTGGGATTTTAAGCTGGTACAATCACTCTGGAAGCTGTCTGTTAGTTGCTCAGAAAATTGGACATAATACTACCTGAGGACCCAGCTATACCACTCCTGGTCATATACCCAGAAGATGCTTCAAATTGTAATAAGTATACATGCTCCAGAATGTTCATAGCAGCCATATTTATAATAGCCAGAAGCTGGAAAGAACCCAGATGTTCCTCAACAGAGGATACAGAAAATGTGGTACATTTACAGAATGGAATACTACTCAGCTGATAAAAAAATGACTTCATGAAATTCTCAGGTAAATGGATAGAACTTGAGAATATCATCTTATTTGGGGTGACACAGTCACAAAGGAACACTCACAGTATGTAATATCACTGATAAGTGGATATTAGCCCAAATGTTTAGAATACCCAAGATTGAATTCACAGACCATATGAAGCCTAAGAAGAAAGAAGACCAAAATGTGGATGCTTCAGTGCTTTTTAGAAGGGTGAACAAATACTCACAGGAGGAAATATGGAGACAAAGTGTGGAGCAGAGACTGAAGGAAAGGCCATCCAGAGATTGCCCCACCTGGGGATCCATCCCATATACAGCCACCAAACCTGGATGTTATTCTGGATGCCAGGAAGTGCTTGCTGATGGAAGCCTGATATGGCTGTCTCCTGAGAGGCTCTGCCAGAGCCTGACAAGTACAGAGGTGGATGCTCACAGCCAACCATTGGACTAAGCTCTGGGGTTCCCTATGGAGGAGTTAGAGTAGGGACTGAAGGAGCTGAAGGGGTTTGCAGCCCCATGGAGCAACAGTGTCAACAGGCCAGACCCACCTCCCCCTACCCCCCAGAGCTCCTGGAGACTGGTCCATCAACCAAAGAATACACATGGGGAAACCCATGGCACTGACCACATATGTGGCAGAGGATGGCCTTGTTGGACATCAGTGGGAGGAGAGGCTCTTGAGCCTGAGGTGTTTGATGCCCCAGTGTAGGGGTTGCCAGGGCCTGAGGATGGGAGTTTGTTTATTGGGAAGTACCCTCATAGAGGCAGGAGTATGAGGGATGGAATAGAGGGTTTCCAAAGGGGAGACCTGGAAAGGGGGAAAAAAACCACTTGAAATGTATATAAAGAAAATACCCAATAAAAAAAGTCTTGAACAGAAAAAAGAAAAAGAAACATTTTTTAAAACAAAGAGCTGAGGTACAAAATCACTGTAGTGTGAAAGTCCTAGATGGCTTGAGGTGAAGTTGAGATAGATGTTATATACATGATTGATAGACAAATGATAATCATAGATAGATAGATAGATAGATAGATGATTAGACAAACAGATAAAAAGACAGGAAGACAGACTGTTGATAGATAAAATTGTAATTTTATCCTAAAATGAGTTTTCAATAAAGGAACAGGCAAAAGAATGAACCGGGAAAGGAGCGAAGGTAAAAAGTCCACTGGATACAGCAAATGATTAAGCCAGAAGGACAAGGCTCTAGCACCAGTGGCCAAGCCAGCTTAGCCAGTCAACAGGTTCTCCAGCGCAGGAGCGAGGATTAAAAAGAAAAAAGACAGTTAGACAACATTGTAGCGTGACCCCAGTCCATTCTGAGACTGAAGGCAAAGTTTTATTTACCAATCCACTTTTAAGCCAATTTAATTACATGCAAGTATTTTGGGCAAGCTGTACAATAAGGAACTACAAACAAGGCAACAGGACAGTTGTAAAAAAGGGCTTGTCATATAAACTTGAGCCCACTTCCTTGTCCAAGCCCAAAATCTTGCCTGAAGCTTAGTTCCACCCTAAAACTAAAATTCCTGCTTTATCTTACTTCTCTATTACAACCTAAAGTTAGCTTTTTGCTGAAACTTATTATGCCCTGATGTCAGATCTCTGCCTGAGCTTGCTCCCAAGGTCAGATTCCTGTCTCAAAGCCATTTCTTTGTCCTTGCCAGTGTCAGACTGCTGCCAAGCGGTACCCCAAAAGGCTTCCCACACACCAGCATGATATAAAGTACAAGAGGAAAGCCCGAGGCTTGAAAGATAATGATGAAATCCAGGCAGACTCAAAACACAAAAGGCATTAAAAAAAAAAAGTGTACCTTTATAAATACTAACTTTGCTCTGTTTTAAGTAATGCTGTTCTGGGATAGTCAAGTCTAGCCTAATGGTCTGGAGTAGCCTTGCTCTACTTTTTAAACCCAATGTTGTTGTTATTATTATTATTATTACAAGGAGTTACTGGTTTTAAAAAAAACTTTATAAATAATTGGCCTAATACTCTGAAGTTAGAAGTTACACTAAGTAGGAAAGAAAAATTAACACTCAAAATTAATGAAGTAGACCTGTCCCAGCCTGCAGAGCTGCATCTTAGTCATCAGTGATATCACATCCTTTTCTCCTGGAGGAAGCCAGGGTTTTATGTAAAGCTGCTTAGTTCAGAGATTTATATCAAAATGGTCAGGCTCATCTGCTCTTTACTGTAGAAATTGTTTGAGGGGTTAAAAAAAAAAGAATAACTAACAAAGAATAGAGGAAAATAGAGATGATTTATTTACTGAGAAACAGATGGCTGAAGCCATAAAGGCTATGGCAAGCAAGTGAATTTCCTGGAGATGGCCCACTGTTTTACATGACTGTGATGGGTGCACTCTGGAAAGGCACAGCCCCAGAGATTTTTGTCCCAGGATTGCTTATCACTGCTGATGTGCCTTTCCTGCCACTATTAAATAGCTAATGATTCCTGGGCATCAGCCCACCCTATTGGGCAAATTTCCTACAGATTAATATGAAGATGAGCTTTTATGAATTAATGCTATTTAGATGAATTAATGACTTTATAGAATTCAAATAATTTTAGGAAGAAATTTTAAGGAGATGGTTTTGGTGGTTTTGCCAGAAACATATAAGAAAGTTAGAATCAAGAATAGGATGTGCCCCCTCCTCATAGAATAGTAAGGAAAGCCTGAATAATCAGGAATACAATGAGCTTTCCCAATTACTCTAAGAAGAGGCATAGGCTTGGGACAGACTTGTGATCAAGGAAAAACATTCATTCTAGGTCAGGTCCAAAGATGAAGCCACAGGTGTGCACTATGATAAAGCAAGGCCATGTGAAACTGGACCTTTGAACTTATAATGAGCTTAGAGAATGAAACACTATTTTGAACTGAGCATCCCTCTGTAACTTCCCTTTTGTGTAACATTTTATCTACGAGATAATTTTATAAAGAACTTTCCTCTAAGAAAATATAAATTGCCAGGGAGAAGAAATAGTGTGGCTTCTGGGTCTCCCACTCCATTTACCAAATGTATATATGTATATTTTGTCTGTCTATATGTATGTATATACATATGTATGTAGACATGTGTATGAATATAAGTATGCATCTGCACTTATGAAATTGATGCCACAGGTGGTTAGGCCCGGGGAGAGAGAGAGAGAGAGAGAGAGAGAGAGAGAAAGAAAGAAATATGAATATGGGAACATGAGTGAATGAGAATATTTTAAGCCTCCAGCCTGGCCAGCTAAAGGGCCCTTGAGCCAGAGAGAAAAGAGCCCAGATATCTATGCCTTTTTTCTTAATCCCTTGCTATTGTTAGCAGGAGTTAAATTGCCTGAAGCCAGTGCGTCTTGGCCACAGAATAGCAAAGACTTAAATAGAAAGTTAAATTGCCAAAAGTAAGCAGCTTTTGGCCAAGCAATTGCTGACTCCATACCCCTTTTCTGCTGTCCTTGGGGAGCTGGATGCTCCACTAGCCACTGCCAAATTGGGAAATAATTTGTTATGAAGTTGCAATTGAAGGAATGTATCTGTGTTTTCAAACCATAGGACAGTTAAAAACTTTAATATATAAGTGATAGGTTAATTAATAGATATAAATAAATTAATAAAAGATGCAACATCAGTAATGTACGAGTCTGAATAAAATATGTAATGTCACAAGAAATCAAAGGAATACTCAGTTTTACTTAATGAGATTGACAGACATTAAAGTGATTGATACTCCCTGTAATTGTTACAGAATGAGAAACATGCACTTTTCCACTGTTGACTAAGTTGAGACTTTGTAACTATATTTTTTCCTAGCAATGATATGTTCATTTCTTTATTTTTCTCAAAAGCTTGATGTATGCCTATACATCTATTTTTATCCAAATCACTTATGAATTTATCAGAAGGAAATAATCTGGAATGTGACTCATTTACATTATGAAAACATTGATTACAATCTTTTCTTTAAGAAAGTTGTTGTATAGGAGTGTCTGTTACAGTGTTGTCCTTAGTAGGAAAAGTGGAAGTAACATACTTTCCCAGCATAGGGGTATAAAAAGATTCTGGCAGATAGAATGATACAGTTATGTAAAATCACTAAGTCTTATTAAAATTGTTTCATTCAGAAGAAGTGATTCTGTCCCATATAGTTCCAGGCTTTGATTTTGAAGAAAGTGCTGTTTATTATCATTGTAAGAAGCATCTCAAACGCTGTGATGTCCAGATGAAGTACATTGTTGATTTTATGAATTTATGAAATTATTAGCATAGCAACTGTTGTGCATAGCACACTGTACTGGGTGCTACAGACCCAATGGGAAGGAAAGTAGGTGTGCTAAGGGCCTCCATCTCCATCATGCTTTCTTGGTAGAAAAGAGATAAATGTTAACCAACTAACCAGTAACACTTGGTTTAAAATGACAATTTTGATGGAGACCCTAAAGGTGGATAGTGATTTATGAATTGAGACAATTTCCTTTCTGAGACACCAGGGGAAGCCTTGTTTAGTGATTATTTTTTTCTCCTGTAGCCAGGTCAACCTTAAACTTCTGATTCTCCATAGTGCTGAGATAACAGGCAGTTAGCTTGAAACTGTATTTGTAAGCTGTGCCTTACAGAGATCACAATGGAAATTAAAAAATATTTATAGTGAAGAGAAAATAAAAATGTTTTATATCAGAAAATCTCCAACCTTAAATGAAAATAATTGAAAAAGAATGAGGTGAAAAATGAATTAAGTCTCTAGTTCGGGAAGCTGGGAAAGAAAGCAAAATTAGCTTTATAGAGAAGAAAAAGGTAAAATGAAGTTAAGTTACATGACCGAAAGATTAATAGGCAAATATTAGTATATTAAAATCAATAAAAAACAAAATATTTTATTAAAAGCCACTAGTTGAATCACTGGTACATTATTATTAAAGACAGATCCCTAGTTTGAATTTTAATAAATAGTATAGAATGTGGAATCTGGCGGTAAATCCTGACAATGGCCTTTAGTATAAACTCAGTGAGGTTTAGCTCCCTTCTCTGAATACAGGGTAATGATTGTACCCACCTGGGTAGTAGGATGGATATCAAGCACTTAGAACTATATGGTAATCTTATAAAAAACGGAGTAGCTGGATATGGTAGTTCACACCTATAATTTGACACTCGAGTGTGCAGCAAGAGAATTTCCAGGAGTTCCAACCAGTCTGTTCCACAGGCTGAGGTTATCATAGGCTTCCGAGTGAAGGTCTGCCTCAGAGTGTGAACCAAGCAAGCACCAACAGCAAAATAGCAACGATGCTGCAAGGGAGCAGTATTAGAAGGGGAACCACAAGCACACCAGGGAGCTTTCTGATTTCATCAGCTACATTGTAATTTGAGAAGTGGATAAAATATACATTTTATTAGAAAAGATCAAAACGACTGTAATACATTCTAGTAGACACAGAAGTTATGTGGGTAAGCTAAGAATGTTTAAAGAAATGAAATTTATAGTGCAGTCCTCTCCACAGGCTCCATTATCATGTCTGTAGGGGCTCTTACTTTCCTCTGCATTTTTAAATTGAGGCACATGTGATAAAAGTGCAGGACATTACAGTATACAGTGACAGTGTGCAGTGATATGCCTGTGTGACCATCCTCTCAATAGAGAGTGCTTTTATTCCCAAAAGTATTTCCAGAATGAAAATTACCAGAGTACTTTTTATATCATGGAATTACTGAAACAATAAATGCTTTAGAAAGCTTTAATAGAGAGCTAGGATGAAACCCGTAAAACATATTTTTCTTAGAATATTTTTTAAAAGATTTATTTATAGCCAGGTGTGGTGGTGCACGCCTTTAATCCCAGCATTTGGGAGGCAGAGGCAGGCAGATTTCTGAGTTTGAGGCCAGCCTGGTCTACGAAGTGAGTTCCAGGATAGCCAGAGCTACACAGAGAAACCCTGCCTCGAAAAACAAAACGAAACAAACAAACAAACAAAAACAAACAAAAAGATTTATTTATTTACTATACACACATATATGTACATGGGTGTACATATATGTGTGTTTTTTGTGTGTGATTGGGTTAACTCACTCAGGATGATATCCTCTAGAACCATCCATTTACATAAGAATTTCATAAATTCATTGTTTTTAATAGCTGAGTAGTACTCCATTTGTTGTGGTAAATCTCCCAAATATGCCCCAGCAATGAAAACACAACTCAGTTATTATGATTATATGCTGTGCACATAGATTGGGCACCACTACACTACCATCTTCCACCTCTATGAGACCCCTTAGAACTTGTGGTTTCTCCAGGCCATGTGCTTCTGCTCCGCTTTTCTTCATCTTCCTCCTCTGTATCCTCTCCCTCTTCCATTTTCTCCTTCTTCTCTCTCTTCACCTTCCTCTCCACCTTCCCTTTTATCTGCCCAATCATCAGCTCTCCTTTATTTTACAAATTAAGGTGGGAAGCAGGTTTACAGGAAATCACCTGAGTGCTGACCCATTCCTTGTTCTCAGCCACTTACAGGAAAACAGAATTGACATCAAATATAATTAGCCCCAGGGCTATCCACAACATCCCCCCCCTTTCTGTCTAATTAAAAGACTATTTTACCTCAGATATAATTGAACATAACTATTATTATTTTGTAATGTATAAAGTACATCAGATCTAACACTTATTCCATCATCTTTGTTAATTAAACAGAACCTCTGCTATCTTTCCCTACTTAAAAGACTTATAATTCTACATCTGGCTATGTCTTGGCTTTAGATTGAATGCCATCTAAAAACTATCCTCTCAAAACTGTTTCTCTCAAAGTAAAAAGCCTGGGTTGGCTAGGAGACTATGTAGTTTTTCAACCCCATCAGAAATCCAAGAATGACTGATAAGTAACTGAAAATATATAGAAAGCCTAATATAGCTTCCAAAATTTAGCCAATCCATAGAGGCCGCTGATCATCTGGACAGTCCCTTACTTCATGGACAGAATGTTGGAGCATCGGTCTTCAGCCTACTGGCCAGGGTCATCTGACAGACTTAGAGAAACACGAATATTAAGGACTAGCCTACTCTAACCTGTAATTGTGTCAGACAATATTATGTCTGTAGATGAATGAGGCAATTCTTGCCTAGTGGCTGTCTCACCACAACTGGAGTAACTCAAAGATGCTCAGTTTCTTCTTTGAATCCAAGACAGGGAAAGCTGTCAGGAGCAGACTGGTCTCAACAACAAGTGAATCAATAATCACTAAACATCACATTCTGTGGACTTCTGACTCTGTGGACTTCTGACGTTTTTTAAAAACCAACTATGTGAAGTAATCTAGACTGTTCTCTGTTAACTACTCTCAGCCATTTCTAATTAAAATAACTGAAAACATCCTAACAATAAATTCAGATGGATTTCCTATTTGGCCCTTAACTCACAGGCTGAAACATCTCAGATCTGTTTATAATAACAGCAATAGAAGGACTATATTTAGTCCTTCAAAATTTTTAGTAGCAAAGAAAACCTATAATCACCACTCCCAGCCCCAAAGCTTAGGGAACTGGGACAGCAACTCTTCCTAACTTCTTCAAGCTGAATATGGGGGTTGAGATATTTTTGAAGGGAGGGGGAAAGGTGGAGAAAGGTGGGAAAATGGGGGAGTTGCTTAGCCCTAAGAAGGCCACACTAATGATTGTATTAGTCTCTGATGTCTGTGTCCTGACTGGATATGGATGAAAAACCAAGCCATCAGTAGTTCAGGCAGGTCAGTTCAGCATGTCTGACGATGAAATTCAAATTCACCAAGGCTGTATATTCTATAATATATAAATCTCAAAACAAAATTTTAGTATCATCAAGATAACCTTTTTGTTTGATTCTCTGGAATCTAGTTCTCAGGGTGTCTCCCTCTATCAAATATGATCCATATAACTCTGGAAGGTATAAATACCTTAATCACCTTTTCCAAAAACACAAAGATAAAACTTTTTCCCCAAATCAACATATCCTTCAGCCAGTAACCAGGAAAACCCGTAGCTTGCCCTCTGTCACAGAGGAATGATAAAACAACCACAATACTCAAATTCACACACATTTTATCCTATTTAGCCTTGGGATCTCTGGATGAACAGCCACTGAGCCATCTCTCCAGCCTCTTAAAGTCTTTTTTTGCAGGAGGCAAGGGGTTTGAAACAGGTTTCTCTGTGTAGAACCTAGCTGTCCTGGAACTCACCCTGTAGACAAGGCTGGCCTTGAAGTCAAATATTCAATTGCCTCCCTTAGAATATTTTTTAAAAGGTAGTTGAAGTTTTTCATGTAAAATTATCTGATTATTTTCCAACTAAAACTTAAATGTATTTTTTTTTTCAGAGACATCAAGCCTGACAATATATTGATGGATATGAATGGACATATTCGTTTAGCAGATTTTGGTTCTTGTCTGAAGCTGATGGAAGATGGAACGGTAAATAAACATAAATTATGAATTATTCTACTCATAGATATTTCCTTTTCCATGTCTTCTATGTTCTAGAGACCCCTGCTTGCACTGACTGTCTGCCAGCCATCCACCTGTATGTGTTCCACCTCCTTCTACAAAGCTTTGGCTATTCCTGCACATAATAAGGCTTGTTCATCGAGTTATTTTATCTGCTTGCAATAAATAGTTTGTGAATGGCACTTTTAAGAGTTTTGTATCTTCTTTTTTGGCTGATGCCTGCTATTTTGTTTGAAATGTTCTTAAGTTTTTAGAGTGATAAATAAGGTAAGTTTCATATAGAAAAAGAAAACACAACTCCTGTTTTTCTAATTATATACTTGTTCTGAGGGACAATATTCAGCTTTGTTTTTTTGGGATTTTTTTTTTTTTGAGACAGGGTTTCTCTGTATAGCCCTGGCAGTCCTGGAACTCACTCTGTAGACCAGGCTGGCCTTGAACTCAGAAATCCACCTGCCTCTGCCTCCCAAGTGCTGGGATTAAAGGCGTGCGATAACACTACCCCGCATGAACTTTTTTTTTCCAAGAAGATTCTAGGTGAAATTAGTTTTGTGTTCCTATTTGCTTAGTGTTTGATGATTAAATTCTTAAATTTATGTTCCACTTTAAAGTGTATATTCTCAAATTTTATTGCTTTTTATTTTTCATTTATGGTGTGTGTGTGTATGGGTGCACATGTGTATGTGCTTGCATTTTGAAGTGTGAATGTAGGTGCATGTGGAGGTCAGAGGACAACTAAGTCTTCGAATTCCACCTTATAGACTTTCTTGTCCACCACTGTGTACATCAAACTGGCTGGTACATAGCTTCTGGGAATTCTTCTGTCTCTTCTTCCCATATTATAGTAGAAGACTGTACTAAACTACCTAGGGTGTCTTTGAACTTATGATCCTTCATTCTCAGCCGCCTGAGAAACTAGAATAACCTAACCTGTACCACCAGGCCAAGCTGAGGTGTACCTTTTACTGTTAATAGTTCTTATGAATTTGGTGGTATACTTCTGGTTTTACATTATCAGAAAATAGTCTTGACTTATTTTAGAGCTTTGTTACATCTTTTGGACTTGTTGAAATTTACTTTATAATTTTATAACAGACAACTTTTTATGTATTCTATATTTTTTTAAAGAGATTACATTTTCTCTAATTTTTAATGCCAGGCTTCTATACAAATCCATAATATAAAACTGAGTTTGCATTTGCATTTTATACTATTAAGGGTTTTCTTTATTGTCCATTATTTTAAAATCTTTAATATGATAGATTTGTTAATTTTTCCTTCATATTATCAATACTTTACACATCTCCTTTGTAACTTACTATTTGGTGAAATACTACTTTTCCCAGTATGGTTTCTTTTCAATTACACTGATGAATTAAAATAGTCTTAATAGTTAGGCTAATATTTCTATTACTGCTTTAACTTTCTTTTGCTTAATTTATATGCAATTCATCTTTTTATCCCACCACTTTCAAATGTGTGCTTCCATTACGTCTTTATCTTGCTTAAATAAATTATTTAACTGATTTTTCTCTCATTTACTCATTTTATTTCTTTCCCAGTGTTAAATCTCTGTCCTTTAACAGGTGATTTAGTCCACTCTTGGGTCTTGTGACTCAGGCCAGTGCTATGTGCTGTTCATATAGGTTTTGCTTGTTCTTTGCCCTTTTTCTCTCCTGCCTCCTACTGTGCAGTTCAGGTTTAGCTTTCTCACTCTCTTTATCCTTGGAAGATAATATATTTCATTTTAAATATTTTAATGCTTCTCTTTTGTTATTTTAAAAAATATTTATAGTTTACTTAACTGTAAGTTAATAATTTTTCTCACTACATTACCAGTCAACATAATCAACTTATTTTACTTTATGCCACATATAGAAATTAATTTAAATTTCCAAACAACTATGTCAAAACCAAAAAAAAAAAAAAGTATGGGACAGTATTTATGATTAACCTGTCTACCCTGTAATGGTAAATTATATCATCCTCAAAAACATGTGTTTATGTATGAGATGACACAGCGGGCAGGATGAGAAGACAGCTCTAGAACTGTGACAGTGTATGCCAATCACTTCTCTGATTACATGCTGAGAGTATGTGATGAGTAGTTACAGAGTGTAGTTGCATCCTGACCTGCAATACTCTAACCTCCCACAGTTACCTTGGGTGGCACAGGGTGAGATATAGGTCTTTCCTGAAGCTTTCTTCCCAGCTCAGCAACAGAAAAACAGTCCCAGTGAAGAATAAGAGGAATTTCCCACAGGTTTACAAATGGGAATAAGGACATGAAAGATACTCAGTAAAACCTCTCTTTCGAGAAATGCAAGTCCAGAACCTATGACCCCACTGGGAGTGCATCTTCTGCCAAAGAGGAGAGCTCCTGCCACCCAGAAACAGCAAGTGTTGTCCGCAGATGAGTTAGAGCCTCTGGACACTGTTAGTAGGAGTATAAAATGGGGTAGTGACTGTGGAAAATAGTGTAGCTAGCTAGTTCTTAAATATGCTAAAAATAAATTGATAATTTATTAATTTTTAATTTTCATTTTTATCTGTCTAACTTGTTTAATTATATTTTCAACTTTTTTAAATTAAGGATTTTGGTTTAAAGTCTATTTTTTTTTCTGTTTGGTTTCGTTTTCTGAGAAAAGGCCTTCCTTGTATAATATCTTTGGCTGGCCTGGAATTTGCCTTGTAGACCATGCTGGCCACAAAAGAAATCCATCTCAGTGCTAGTATTAAGGTGTGTACCATCATGCCTGGTGCAACTTAGAACTTAATGTGCAATAGCTAATCAATCTTCAGTTTTCTTAGACTCATACTTAGAGATGTAAAATTATTATCAGTGTTAATCTGAATGAGTTGTTCATATCTAACTGTAAATTTTTAGTTCTACTATAATACATACATACATGTTTTGATTGCTTAGTTATATAGTTAAAATAATTTAAAAAACAGTAAGAAAGTTGATATAGTAGTGTTGTAATCCCAGCACTTGGGAAGCAAAGTGAGGAGGATTGTGAGTCTGAGGCTAGCCTTAGCTATAAGTGAGGATTGTGGGTTTGAAGCTAGCCTCTGCTATAAATGAGGAGGATTGTGAGTTTGAGGCTAGCCTCAGCTATAAGCAAGAACTTGTCTCTGACTACCAAACCATACCAAAATTAAATAATAATAATGTTATAAGTGAAACATTCATTTTATTGTTAATGACTCAGATAATATTGTTTCTCTATGTGCATTCAACTATAGTCAAGCTTCTATAACATTGTGAGTAATGAAGACTATTAATATAAATGCCATATAAAATTACTCTGTAAATCAAGAGACTAAATACAGATGATAAAAATGTCTTGTTATGATGGAACACAGGGTTCCCAATAGAGGAGCTAGAGAATGTACCCAAGGAGCTGAAGGAGTCTCCAACCCTATAGGTGAAAGAACAATATGAACTAACCAATACCCCCAGAGCTCATGTCTCTAGCTGCGTATGTAGCAGAAGATAGCCTAGTTGGCCATCATGGGAAGAGAGGCCACTTGGTCATGCAAACCTTATATGCCCCAGTACAGGGGAACACCAGGGCCATGATGTGGGAGTGGGTGGGTAGGGGAGCTGGGCAGGGGATGGGGGAGAATATAGGGGACTTTCAGGATAGCATTTGAAATGTAAATGAAGAAAATATCTAATAAAAATTGGGGAAAATGTCTTTTATACTCTTACATACATACTGTATATCTCAAGTACCTATTTCTAATTTAAATTTATTTTTTAATATATTAATAAAAATTTGAACTTTATTAGGTCCAGTCCTCGGTGGCAGTTGGAACTCCAGATTATATTTCTCCGGAAATCCTTCAGGCTATGGAAGATGGAAAAGGCAGATATGGACCAGAGTGTGACTGGTGGTCCTTGGGGGTCTGTATGTATGAGATGCTTTATGGAGAAACACCATTCTACGCAGAATCTTTGGTGGAGACATATGGAAAAATTATGAATCACAAAGTTAGTATATTTATTTTTTTATAATTTTTATAGTAAATACATATAGTAAATTAAAGGAATGTGATAGTAAAGAGACAGTACTTTTTTCAAAACAATGAAAACTCATATTTTTTGATTAGTAGGGGATAATCAGTCTTAATCATAATCTATTAAATAATTAGTTTTAACTTTTTACTATATTTTGTTTAGAAGTGCTCCTGAATAGAAACTTGGTCTATGGTCTACATAGTTGAGTAATAGAATTCAAAAATGGTTAGTTTTTTTTTTTAGTCAGTTTTAACGATATAGTATGTACAGTCATGACAAGCATGCATACACAGATTCTCAGCATCACAAATAATGAGTGAAATGTGTGAAGAGAGATAAAAGTGAGATTTGTTAGCGTCAGAAGATGACTCCATAGCTACGGTGCTTGCTGGACACAACTTCTGTCCTCCATTCAATCCCTGAACTACACAGACAGATGGAAGGAGGGAACTGACTCACAGAGCTGTCCTCTGACCTTCACATGGGCAGCATGGCACTGTGTGCGCGCATCCGCCGCCCCCCCCCCCCCACCACAGTCATTGTTTTGTTTTGCTGCGGTTCTTCTGTCAAACTAGCAAGTACAAAATGAACCATCTGTACTCTAACAAATGCAGCTTCATGGGCCCGCCTCAGATTGTATTGACAGAACTACAAGTTGTAACTTCCTGTCACAAAGTTAACAGCTCTACATCCTGAGTGTTAAAATTATGGTTAGAACTTTAAATGGAGCAAGGTCAGGCTTAGAAGTCAGCCTGGTTGGGATATCTAGAACAATGGTGTATATATAGGATATCTGTTCCAGTGTTAATGAGCACAAAACACTGGCTGCAATCCGTATACACAGCTGGAATAAGATCATAAAACTCTAGTAGTGTGGAACTAAGTGAAACAAACAGTACAAAAGAAGACTAACTGTCAAGTTTCAGAAATTGTGAAGTTAGAAAAGTTCTCATTATGAACCTGAATGTCACCAAAAGAATAGGATAACCTGTAATTTTTAATTGGGCCTGGTGATGCAAAGAAGATTAGTTTTTTTCTACATATAAATCAATTTTAGAGACTTTCTGTCTTCTTCTGAGCTGTAACTTTAGTGCAATAAGTAGTTATGAAGAACTGAAAGCTAGGGAGAAGTTTGCAGTGTGTAAACGGAATGTGCATCATTCAGAAGGAAGTTACTTGAGTGTACACTGCTGAACATCACAGGTCTGGAGAAAGAGTTCAATTCAAGTTCCTTTCCTGTCATTAGTTGTATGGCATTAAGAATCTCACTCTTTCAGTTTCCTCTTCTACAAGACTGTCATTCTAGCAGTTCCCACCCAGTGTGATTACTAAGAGGATCAAATGGGTCAAATAAGTAAATCAATTTTTAATAGTGTCGGGTACACCTACTGGACATATATCCAGAAGATATTCCATCTGGTAATAAGGACACATGTTCCACTATGTTCATAGCAGCTTTATTCTAATAGCCAGAAACTGGAAAGAACCCAGATGTCCCTCAACAGAGGAATGGATACAAAAAATTTGGTATATTTACACAATGGAATACTACTCAGCTATTAAAAACAATAAATATATGAAATTCCTAGGCAAATGGATGGATCTGGAGGCTGTCATCCTGAGTGAAGTAACCCAATCACAAAAGAACTCACATAACATGTACTCACTGATATGTGGATATTAGCCCAGAAACCTAGACCACCCAAGATACATGAAACTAAACACATGAAACTCAAGAAGAAGGAAGATCAAAATGTGGACACGTCACCCCTTCCTAGAATTAAGCACAAAGCACACATTGAAGGAGTTACAGAGATCATGTGTGATGCTGAATCCAAAGGATGGCCCCAATGTCTGTGGCTGCCAGGGATCTATCCCACAATCAGCCACCAATCATAGACACTATAGCATACGCCAGCAAGATAGTGCTGAAAGGGCCGGGATATAGCTGTCTTGTGGGAGACTATACCAATGCCTGGCAAACATGGAGGTGGAAGCTCACAGTCAGATATTAGATGGAACACAGGCTTCCCAAAGAAGGAGCTAGAGAAAGTACCCAAGGAGCTGAAGGGGTCTTCAACCCTATAGCTGGAAGAATAACATGAACTAACTAGTACCCCCTGAGCTCATGTCTCTAGCTGCATATATAGAAGAGGATGGCCTAGTTGGTCATCATTGGAAAGAGAAGCCCCTTGGTCATGCAGACTTTATATGCCCCAGTACAGGGGAACACCAGGGCCAAGATGTGGGAGTGGGAGGGTAGGGGAGCAGGGCCGGGAGGGGGGAGGGTATAGGGAACTTTCTGGATAACACTTGAAATGTAAATGAAGAAGTTATCTAATAAATATTGGGAAAAAAAAGAATAAGTAGGGGTAAAATGGGAAAGGTTAAACGATGGAAAGGAAAGGAAAAAATATTAAAAAAAAATAGTGTCGGGTACATGTTAATTTTTCAATTGTTAATGATTATCTGTTATTTTATATTGTATCTGAGCATTATCAGTAATCTACTTCTTAGGAAATACTGAGTTAAATTCTGCTATTTGTAATCAGATCCACCTGATTTTAACTGCAACTTAACATTCTAGAGCAGTGGTTCTCGACCTTTCTAACACTGCAAGCCTTTAATACAGTTCCTCATGTTGTTGTGACTCTCAGCCATAAAATTATTTTGTTGGTACTTCATAACTATAATTTTACTAATGTTATGGATTGTAATGTAAATATCTGATAATGCAGGGTATCTGATATGTGACACCTAAAGGGGTTTCAACTCAAAGATTGTGAACCACTGCAATATAGCATCTGACCTTCTCTCTTTGTACTTCCTCTGTCATGACGTAACTTAGAGAATTAAAAGTTCCCTACAGTATCACTGTTGTGTCATCAAACACTTACTAGACACTTTTCTAAGGGAAATAATGCATTTAAATAATCGACCACGTTCTGTAAGATAACTGCTGATTTGTATTTGCACACCTTCTATCTTTGTCTGTGTAGGAGAGGTTTCAGTTTCCAGCCCAAGTGACAGATGTGTCAGAAAATGCTAAAGATCTTATTCGAAGACTCATTTGTAGCAGAGAACATCGACTTGGCCAAAATGGAATAGAAGACTTTAAGAAACATCCATTTTTCAGTGGAATTGATTGGGATAATATTCGGAATTGTGAAGCACCTTACATCCCAGAAGTTAGTAGCCCAACAGATACATCAAATTTTGATGTGGATGATGACTGTTTAAAAAATTCTGTGAGTATGACATTATGAAGATGTCCTGTCCTGCTGGTTCTTTTAATTATGGTTATAAAGTAACGTTTTTATTTATTAGCCTGATGCCAGGACTATTTTTCTTTTATCGGTCACATAGTATTTATGACTATGTCATGTATCAAAAAATTAAGAGACTTAAGTAAATTCAATATAGTCACCCATGACTAAAAGCAAAATTCGAGATCTGTTCCTTAGATAATTGTGTCAGTGGGTTTCCTAAGAAGACAAGATTGGATGCTTTAAAAAGTATATTTTGGGTCTGGAGAGATGGCTCAGTGCTTAAGAGCACTGGCTGCTCTTCCAGAGGTCCTGAGTTCAGTTCCCAGCAACCACATGGTGGCTCACAACCATCTGTAATGAATTCTGATACTCTCTTCTGGTGTGTCTGAAGACAGCTACAGCATACTCATATACATAAAATAAACAATTCTTAAAAAAAAAAGTATATTTCATCATTTCAAAGTGGAGGAGATGACAAATCTTTCCCTAAAACCAGCCATAAAACTGGAAGCAAGCAAAAACACTTAGAGCTTGATACAACCAAAAGGAAATAAAGAAGCATTTATTCATGAAAAACTACTGAACTTCTTTTGAAACCATACACACCTCACCTTCTACCTTTCACCCCATCACATGCTTGTTGGTACTTATGACATGGAGCAAAAACCTGATACCTTGCTCCTAGATGGGGCAAACTTGATTGGGAAAGCTCTAACCCAACACACTGTTGCCACTAAAATAGCAACTTGGTAGGAATTAATGTGGAAATACAGTGAATATACAGTTGATTTTAATTATTTTATAATAATTTTATAAACTTATGTAGCTGTATTTTATAAAGTTATGGTGAACACCAGGTTAGTTGTCATTGACCATTGCTGTGTGGAAATAAAGGTTAATGAATTTGAAGGGAGTGTGGAGGGGGGTACAGGGGAGGGATTGCAGGGAACAAAGGAAAGAAAAGGAAGAGATGTAATTATAATCTCAGAAATTAAAGAATCAGAAAGTTAGCTTCTGGTTACATTCTCAACAACTGAATATAAAACTCTTTCATATGTACTTCTATTTACAGATACTTTTTATAATAATATATACCTTTGATTCCTTAACACTAAACTCATGATTAACAGCATTATAACTTAACTCCTAACTCCTAAACAGAGTTTACTTTTACTTTGTGACATTGGGTAGAAGCCAGTGGTTCCAAACACCTATACTCCTATCCCTTGGAAGTGTAATGGGAAAGGATTATTAATTCATGGCTAGCTTGGGCTACATACAGCAAGATCCTGCTTGAAATTTTAAAAACTATGCAGTTATCAGATAGCACTTCTGGGAGCTATTTTATACAGAGATAGTATTGTAAAGCATAAAAGTGCTTATAGAATGTGCCAAGGGCATTTGCTTTCAGTGTGAGCAGAGAGGATCACCCCATGCTCAGTCGCACCTCTGCTCTGTACACATCGTCAGGGAACAATTTCATCACTGAAGAGGCAGACACAGGAAGATCTGGGCTACATAGTAAGGTCTTGTCTCTCAAAAAAAAAAAAAAGCTAGACAAATTTTCAGATACAAAATACACAAATAATGTCCATAATTTTATTCTTAACTTTTATATTGTTTATTAGAGTTTTGTAGTGGCAGTGCTTAGAGTCTGCATTTTGTATCATTGTACATATTTACCAAATTTATCACTGTGTCTAAATTGAATAGTTGTTTATCCCCATTGACAGTTAAAATTAATAGTTCAACCTATGGGTCTTAACTATAGATTTCTTACTAGATTGGTATTCTTTTAATTTTTTTCTAGGAAACAATGCCCCCACCAACACATACTGCATTTTCTGGCCATCATCTACCATTCGTTGGTTTTACATATACTAGTAGTTGGTAAGTTTCAAAAGTCAGTATAATTTGGGTAATTCATTTTTTTTATTAGATGTTTTCTTTATTTACATTTCAAATGTTATCCCCTTTCCTAGTTTCCCCTCCGAAAATCCCCTCCCCCTTCCCTCTCCCCCCTCCCCCTGCTCCCCAACCCTCCCACTCCCATTTCTGGTCCTGGCATTCCCCTATACTGGGGCATAGAGCCTTCACAGGATCACGGGCCTCTCCTCCCATTGATGACTGACTGGGCCATCGGGTAATTTATTTAAAAGTAAATTGAGCTTGAAAATAGTATATGTGGTTGTAGTTCTGGCATAGGGCTGAATTTAAATGTGGAAAATAAATGATAAGCCTATTTTGGTATTATCAATAGAACAAACTACTTGAGAACAAACTGTTTGGAGGAAAAAGACAAGGACATGTGGTTCAAGAGTTGAATCTGTTGAGAATAGGGCGTGAGCCAGACCCAGGCACATCATAAATCTTGTGTTCTGTCACGTACCACTGTTCACATCACTTTCTACTCTTCACTCAGTTCTGTCCTCTGGTTCCTCCCTTCCTAGTCACATAAGAATCATTACAATCACTTCCTGTATGTCATGTCAGTCTCTCTGGCTGTCTCACAGCTGCTGGACTTTCCTTGTGAAGTGAATATTCTTTTTAAAAATCTAAGCACTTCGATGTGCTGGGGCAAACAGGGTCTTAACCAGGCTAACTTTAAATTGAGTGAGATTCAGAGGTTTGAGTACCCTATACTGTTTGACATACATACTGAATCACCCTGGTTTGTTCTGCCCTGTATGTACCAAGGTAACTATTTCACACTTCATTTTCGCCTTGCAACCTGCAGTCACCCTCATCCTCAGCTGAGGGTTTGCTTCTTCATCCCTGAAGAGTGATCCCAGCTGTAGACGCAGCCATGCCACTATTTTCTGTCTTCCCTTAGACTCACACAAGCTCTTTTCAAGGATGGGTCATGGCAATGCCTGGCTAGGATTGGTTCCTTCCATCCCCTCCTGCGTGGCTAAATCCATTGTTTCCTTTTATGTCATAAGCTTTCTCCTTTATGTGCCATCCACATCCTTACATCCTGCTAACCCTCTTACTAGACACATAATTACTTCTTTCATCTTAAAATAGAAAACCTTTCTGGATCTCATACCTGATACCAATTATTTCCTTGCCATATACCAGAATTACCTCTCTTAACTGTCTATTTTTAAAATATTACTCTTTCTTGAGTCCACTCAATTCAGGTTTGTGCTCCCATCACCTCATGCACACCGTTGGCTCCTGTGCTGCTGAGTGCAGCTCTTCCTTCTTAGTCCTGCTCCTGGGCTGCCTTTCCTCGCCTTTGCCACAGCTCCATTCTCCTACACACTTACCTTTGTGTCTGCTTTCCAGTCTCCAAGCCTGAGTCCTTCTGGGGCTCAGGCATGGAACTTCCACACATATTTCGTAATGAGGTGAAAGTGTGTCTCTCTAGTGGCGACCTCCTTTGTCTTCTACTTGTACCTGTGTAACATGTTCATAGCTTCTATTTTCTACATCTGTCAAAACTGCCAACCTGCTTGTCCTGTTGATGGCCAGATCCCTCCCCAGTTCCTGCTTCTTTGTATCTTAACTACAAACCAAGGTTCTTATAAGGCCCTGTACAACTGACTTGGTCGGCTTTCTATGCCCCGCTGCTTTCCCAGCTGTTTCCCGTATTGCCTTCACACAGGCCTCCGTTGAAGCTGTGTCTTGGGATGCTCAGGCTTCTGTTCTGCAGTGGTCTTCATCCTATCACTGCCTTGACTGTACCTCAGTTACTTGTGTAAGCACAGCTGTTTTGATTACTCCATCTAAATTTCTGTCTTCTCCCTCTTAGGTTTTCTTTTTTCTCTCCTGTTTCATAGTTTCTCTTTAGAAGCCAATGCTTTCTAATGTGCAGAATATGTTATGTACTTTTATTTCTGTCACTGTTGCTAAAATTTAAACTATTGGCAAGAATTTTATTTATAATTTTTAATTTAAATACAATTATATTATTATGCCCATTGCTTTGCTTCGATTCGCTTTGCTCTGCTTCCCTCCCCTTTGTTGTGGTAAATCTCCATCCCAGATACGCCCCAATGAAAACACAACTCAATTAATATGAATACATGCTGTGCGCCTAGATTGGGCAGATCTACCACTACACTACCACCTTCTACCTCTATGAGACCCCTTAGAACTTGTAGTTTCTCCAGGCCATGTGCTTCTGCTCTGCTTTTCTTCCACCTCCTCCTCTGTCCTCCATAGTCCTCTCTCTATTTCTCTCCCAAAGCCTTCAACTCTACATTTTCCTCTTTCCTCACCCAATCACGGCCTCTAGCCCTTATTTTATACATTAAGGTGGGAAGAAGGTTTACAGGAAATCACCTGAGTGCTGACTCATTCCTTGTTTGCAGCCCCTCACAGGAGAACAGAATTAACATCAAATATAATTAGCCCCGGGGCTATCTGCAACACCCCCTTTCCTTCCCTTTTCTTTTCCTTTTTCCAATCCCTCCCATGAACACTTCCTCCAACTCTGATCATTTCCAACTCCCCACTTCCTCTCAAATTAATGCCCTTTTTTTCCTTGGTTATTATTGTTTTACACACACACACACACACACACACACACACACACACACACCTTTCTGAGTCTATTCAGTGTTGCTGGTGTGCATGTGATTCAGGCTGACTACCTGGTATTAGATCAACAATTAGGTAGCCCATCTCTCAGAAAGACTAATTCTCTGGCTCTCAGCTATTATTTCTCTGGCTCTCAGCTATTATTGGTTGCCTATAGTTCTTCGTCTATGGGTGACTCGCTGATGAATGCCCATCATATGAACTCTCTTTATTATGCAGTCAGAAAAGCACCTCATCTTAAAGTTTTTAATTTCAAATTCTATTAATGGACACATGGTAATGGTTTTGACTACTGTTTAGTAAACTTGTCAGATTGTTTTAAACTAATAACCCTTTAGTTTAAAACCCTCATTTTGTAATTTATGGAATTTTAAACTTAAAGATAATTTGGTGATATAAGTTTTATTTAAAAATATTTCTACAAATTATGGTAATTTTGCAGAAAACTTTTTAGTTATTCTGTGGGATCCTAGATGTTTTACTGTAGATATTCAAATCTATGTCTTGTATGAAAAAGTTTAAAATTCTTCAAACTTTATTGCAATACGAACCTCCTTTTTTTTTTTTTTTCGTTCAGTGTTCTTTCTGATCGGAGCTGTTTAAGAGTCACAGCAGGTCCCACTCCATTGGATCTTGATATCAATGTCCAGAGGACTCTAGATAATAACTTAGCAACTGAAGCTTACGAAAGAAGAATTAAGCGGCTTGAACAGGAAAAGCTTGAACTTACTAGAAAACTTCAAGGTAAATATTTTAATGTTTTCTTTCTTTAAATTGAACTTACAGTGTTCTGAGCTGCACTACAAAGGATTGTTTTATTTTCAGAATGGATCTTCTTGTAAATGGTTAAAAGTAAAGTTGTAGAAATATATGCAGAACAGAGTATGATGGCATTTATGTAAAATCATACAGTGATGTGATTTCTATAGGTGTGGATATGTTCATGTAAATGTATAGAATGGATACCTCTGGGGACAGGGGAATGGAGCTGTCAGGGAAAAGGCCCTTCTCATCCTCACCTGACACTTAGTGACTTTTAATATCATGTATGATCAGGACTTACACGTTGTTTCCTTCATGCTCTGGGATGATTTTAAAGGACATTTTAGGATTCTTACTTTTCACTTTTTTGTTTACAGTGATTTTGATCTCTCCCTAGTCTACTCAATGTCACAGGACCCCTCAGTCAACACTGGACTGTTCTTATCACCTCCTTTCTCACTCTGATGGGTGGCAGGCATTTCTATGGCTCCTTCTATCTCTGCTTTCCTTCTGAGGCTTTAGCTGTCTTTATGTAAGGATGTCTTTGTTTCCTGTGTTTCTCTCTTTTGTGTGTATTGTGTTCCTCATTTAGAGTGTCTATTGATCTTTGTGTCTACATAAACTGTGAGAAGTTTGCTGCTGCCTCTGGTTTGTTTTTTTTAATTGGTCATGTTCTGCTTTCCAAATGCCTTGTAACTTGTGCTATATGACCAATATGAGTGGCAATAAGAGATGGTTAAGTTAATGTTATTTTTGTCCCAGAAAATGTTTTTCTATTTTTTATGCAATTAGCAATTGAGCCTGAACAAGGCTGGATTGCAATTTTTATTAAAGTCAGTCTACCTCTAATATCAGAAGTGAAGGGGGGACTAGGTAGAGCTTGGTAGGGTCTATTTCTCCTTTACTTGTAACTATGGGAGACTTGTTCCATTCTTCATCCTCTTCTTACTATTTCCAACTTGCATAAGTATCTTGGTGAGGAGACTGTTCCTAGTTTGATATAATTACAACAGATATAGTAGTAGGATAAGAATATCTTCTCTGAACAGTATACTAATCCCTACCCCACATTGTCCAGAAGGTTTGGATTCTGGTTTTGGTTTTTGTCTTTTTCCAGCATAGTAGTCCTCAATTTTAGGGGCTAGTAAGATGGCCTAGTGGGAATGTGCACCTGTTGTGAGGCCTAACAACTCAAATGTAATCCTTAGAATTCATGTGATAGAAGGAGAGACCTGACTGTTGCATACCTGTCTTCTGTCCTCTACATGAGTGCATGGCCTGTGCACCCACATGTATAACCCCCACACAGCCTCCACATGCATGCATGGCCTGTGCACCCACATGAATAACACTCCCCAAAGAAGCAAACAAACATTAAAAATGTTAGTTTGGACAAAGCTCTAGGTTAGACCACTGAGATAACCTTTCATCTCAGAATGCCTTACTCTACTCTGGCTCATTTTAATTGGTCTTTGCTTTCACAGTGCCATAATGGTTGTACAAAGAAGTTCTTTTAAGTTCTTAGTTTTAAATTTCAAAAATATTTGATATATTTTTATTTTTACAAAAGGAGGCAATAGCCATTCCTGTCCCATTTCATTACAAATGAAAACTTTGGGGACACAGTGAAGGCAATGCTGAGAGGAAAGTTCATAGCAGTGAGTGCCTCCATAAAGAACCTAGAGTTCACACACCAGCAATTTAAAATTATATCTGAAAGCTCAGAAGAAGAGTAGACAGCAAAAAATAATAAAAAAAAAGCAACCACTTAGAAACCAAGAAAACATCACAGAGCATTAACAAGACCAAGAGCTAGTTCTTTGAGAAAATCCACAAGATAGACAAACCCTTAGCCAAATTAACTAAAAGACAGAGAGATAGTATCCAAATAAACAAAATCAGAAATAAAAAGGGAGACATAACAACACACAATGAGGAAATTCAAAGGATCATTATATCTTACTTCAAAAGCCTGTACTCCACAAAATTGGAAAATTTAAACAAAAATGGATAATTTTTTAGACCACTTACTAAAGTTAAATCAAGTCTCTGATTTTCATTCTTTTTTAAATTATTTTCATTCTTTAATTCTTGTTTTATTTTTCAGAGTCAACACAGACTGTTCAAGCTCTGCAATATTCAACTGTTGATGGTCCACTAACAGCAAGCAAAGATTTAGAAATTAAAAGTCTGAAAGAAGAGATTGAAAAACTAAGGAAACAAGTGGCAGGTAACTTTCTGAGGGTCATCATTAATTTAGTATATTTTCAAATGGTTTTATTCATGTCTATGAGTCTTGTTGATGTTATGGGTTATGAGTTATATGACACTGAGAAATGGCAAATAAAAATTAGTTCTGGTTTCATAATTTGATCTGGAAAGTAAATATGTAAGTCCCCATTGCCTTACAGAAGGAGGGGCTTTGGGGAAAGTAGATGAAGGAGATACATAGAGAATATATAGAAGGCACAGCCACCTAGAGAGAACAGAGGTGACCAGCAGACCCACTTTAGTGATAGAATTTGTCTGGGAAATTGTGTATGAGAGTGGGAGGTAGTTAGGAGGTTTAACGAAGAGGAATGCATATAGACACATACAGACAACAAGCATCACATCATGAGTTGAGGGCTATAAATTTCTCTTTCAGTACTGATTTTATTGTTCCATGCAAAATTTCAATATGTTGTATTTCCATTTCTGCTTAAATTTTTAGAATTTTTTACTTTGACATGAATTGAAAAGTGCTTTTTGAGTGTTTGAAGAATTAACTTCTGTTTTTCTCTAAATCAGTTTTGTAAAGCCCCTTTATGGATTTTGTTCTATTAGAAATGAGGTAGGTTTTCTGCCTAAGATACAGTTGTCTTAACCTATGTTCCCTGGGCACTTGTGATGAATGTGTATTCCCGCTATTCTAGATTATTTGTTTTGTAAATATTGATTAGATGCTGTTGGTGGAGAATGTTTTTGAGGTTTTTTTTCTATAGTCTTGGTTTTCTGTCTATTTATGTTACTCACAGTTGAGACAGGCATGATTTACCTTCTGTTGAGCAGGCTTTAAGTCTCATCAGACAGCTGTTGGCTGCTGCCATGATCTAAGTGATACCACTGCACCCTTAGGAGTGTCTTGTCAACTGGTCATTGTTATGTTCACATGCCCACCGATACTTCAATACTTCATCCTTGCCAGATGGAACAGAAGTCAATTTCTAATTTGTTGTTTACTGACATTCTGGGAATCTCTTTATCCTTTCCAGTTTCTGGTGGGTTGTTGTCACTTGTCTGCTTTCAAAATACCACCCTTGTCTTTAATGAGATGCTCTGGCTTCTTATTATAGCCTCAGGTTGAAAATTCAAATTCAGCTTTCATGGTTGACAGGGGTCAGCATGGAACTACAAAAGTTTCAGAGCTCTGCCTGCCTCTGCCTCTTGAGTGCTGGGATTAAACATGTGCATCACCAAGTCACATGGGGTTTTTTTGTGATGCTTAAGTCAAATATAATAGTAGTTTTTTAAAGAGTTTTTTGTTTTATTTTTCTGTTGTTAGTGATAGAGGATTTTGGAGAATGGAAGGCCCTTTCCTGGCCCACTTAACATGATGCAAAGACTTAGGATATCAGACACTTAGGGTCATCAAGACCAACCTTGGGCAGTGGCTCCAAAGTTTGTTGTTTCATACTAATGAAGGTTAAAAGGAGACTATGCCCTTCTTGGGTATAGAGAGTGTGGAGACAGTCTTTAGTAAGCATTATCCAGAAAAGCAAGAAAGGGAGGGGAAGTGATATCAATTTCTAAGAGTTGAGAAAAGTATCTAAGGATAGAAAATGTGTTTGAATTTCCTTTGTCCAGGGTTTTTTATAGGGCAATGGCAAAAAACTGGACAGAGACTTATGTGATCTTTTTTGAGATTGGTTAATTGCCTGGGACCATCAAAGGTTAAATCAATAGAAGGCCCGTATGCTCTGTTCACATCTTCCCTGAACCAACCAGGGAGATGATCATGTTGTGTTGATGCCTGCCCCCACACAGGAATAGCTGAAGCCTGCCTCTATCCATCTTTTATTCTGGCTTAGTTATCAACATCGACTCATTGCTAGCTATTAAGTTATTGGCCACCATTACTACCTTGCAGGAGTCTTGCTAACTGTTCATTTTATCAAGCTTTCTTTGTTCTCAGAGCCACTTAAAAGGAGCTGGAATGTTCTTGGTTAGCTTTTTATCTATGGGGTCTTGTCTTAGTTAGGGTTTTACTGCTGTGAATGGACACCATGACCAAAGCAACTCTTATAAAAGACAACATTTAATTGGGGCTGGCTTATAGAGGTTCAGAGGTTCAGTCCATTATCATCAAGGCAGGAACATAGCAGCATGCAGACAGGCATGGTACAGGAGGAGCTGAGAGTTATACATCTTCCTCTGAAGGCTGCTAGTAGAAGACTGACTTCCAGGCAGCTAGGGTGAGGGTCTTAAGCCCATGCCCACAGTGACACACCTACGCCCACAAGGCCACGCCTCCTAATTAGGGCTATTCCTTGGGCCAAGAATCTACAAACCATCACAGGTATCTTTCCTGAAATAGTGCAGACACTTTAGATACTGTTGTTCTTATTAGTCTATTATAAGTTGTATTAGATACAATGTTTTAGAAGCAAGAATATTTAATACCTAATGGTGTCTTTCATGTTTTTCCCAAAGGAAAAAAGTCTCCTGGAGACTAGGTCCTGCCATCACTGGCCTTGTTTCTCCAAGCCTGTATGTCGATTATCAGGTCTGGTTGGCTATCTCATACCAGGCTGTACACCTTCTAACTAATTTTCCTTAGTGCTCCAGACTCTTGTGGTTTTAAATGTTATTCTTCCTTTTAAATCCAGCTTCTTTTCTCACTGAAACATTTGAAAGTAGCCTTGCATTTTGTCCGTAGGCCCATTTTTCTGATGCTGCCTAAGAGTGCTGTCTTCTCCTCCCTCCCTAGTAGAGTATCAAACAGTCCTGTTCTGGTCCTTTGGCTAGGAAAAGCATTATTTGGGGTGGGGGCTGTGTTTCCTTAAACTTGTTGGCTTCTCTGGGTTGCCAACAATTTTCTTAAGGCCAGGGGCCGCACTGCCTTCACTGCTCAGACCGGAGGGCTTGTCACCACATCCCGCCATCTCTGGTCTCTGGCTTTCTTATTCATCAGCCATGTACTTGTTTTTAAATAGAAAGTCTTAGGTCTTTAAATATTTGTTCTTAGTAGGAAATATTTCAATTATCTTTCTTCAAAACTAGAAGTCACCAGAGTCAGCTTTTCTAAGATAGGGTGCTATTCATGGACTAGCTTTAATATGCATGCCACACTATTTTCAGGGGACTATTGTTGTTTTCAGGATAAAGTAAGAACTTCTCAATGCGGATTGGAAACCCTTTCTTGCCATGCATGTGTTTGTCTCTTCAGCTTCATTTCTAGTCCCTGCTCCCTTTGTTATTCCGGTCCTACCCACATCAGATTGTTTCTGGATCCCATCAATGCGTATCCTTCATCCTCGTAATCCTGACCTTCCATTTCATAACTCTGCTTTCACTTGTCTACCTGTCAGCCATCTTTCCATCTTCTGCCTGTCTGTCTGCATTATGGGTGTTCATTTGTTTGAGGCATGTTTTGACCCCTATCATCCATAGCATGTTTTGACCCCTATCATCCATAGCATGTTTTGACCCCTATCATCCATAGCATGTTTTGACACCTATCATCCATAGCATGTTTTGAACCCCTATCATCCATAGCATGTTTCATTAGTGACATATTTATGGCCGGCATTGTCTTTCCTCACCTCATCACAAGAGCACAAGCTCTTTTAAAACAGAAGCTTTAAATTCATTTCTGTTTTTCATTTTATCCACTAGTATGTTCCAAGTCCCTATAGGGTTGTACTTGGCTCATTAAAAACCCAAATCAGTATTTGTTGATGAATTAGTGAAACATCATTTCTTCAAAACCCATTTCCTAAGATTTCTGTCTTTATTGTGTTGGTACAGGCAAGCCAAGCAGACCTCCATTCTTTATGTAGCAAAGAAAGGAGCATCCTATCTGGGATATTTGTTACTGCCAGCTCTTACTGGGTTCCTTCATGTTCTTTTCTCCCACTGCCTTCATAAATTTAACACTTATCAGGCTATTTTTGACTTGAATTTTAAAAACCATTTCCCAATGGTGGAATGAAATTAGTAAAATCAGTGAAAATACTGTTAAAAGGTTGATCCTCTTGCTTTGGAAGTGTTCTTACCCTACAGAGGTTATTATGTTGGATATATGGTAATCACATCTGTACTCTCTCATTCCATTTCTCCAACACCTGTCCGTCTGTCCATCTATCCGTCCCTCCCTCCTTCCTTCCTTCTTCCTTTCGTTTTCCCTCCCTCCCTACATTTTCCTCTTTCCTTCCCTTCCTCCTCTTCTTCCTTCCTTCTTCCCTCCCTCCCTCTCTCTTCCCTCCGTCTCTACTTTCCCTTCTCTCCTCCCTCCCTCCCTCCCTCCCTTCCTTCCTTCCTTCCTTCCTTCCTTCCTTCCTTCCTTCCTTCCTTCCTTATATGTTTTTAAAATATGGTAAAACTACATCTATTAAAATGTATTGTTTGAGCATTGTTTAGTGCTTCACTGAGTGGTATTAGGCACGGTCCCATCCTGTACAGCTGTCATTGCCATCTCTTCAGAATTAGGATGAAACAATAACTCCTTTTCTGCTGCTTCAAGCCTCTGCCTTCTGCTTCCATAACCTGACATTTCCAGAAGTGTAGAAGTACACAGTCTTCAGTGTTCTGTGAACTTGACTTCTTTAACTTAGTGCAGTGTTCTCAAGGGTCATTCATGTTGTAGGGTATGTTAGAAATTGCTTCTTTCTAAAAGCTTAGTCATAAGCCGGGCATGGTGGCGCACGCCTTTAATCCCAGCACTCCGGAGGCAGAGGCAGGTGGATTTCAGAGTTCGAGGCCAGCCTGGTCTACAAAGTGAGTTCCAGGACAGCCAGGGCTATACAGAGAAACCCTGTCTCTAAAAAACCAAAACAACAACAACAACAAAAACCCAAAAGCTTAGCCATGTTCCATTATATTCATATAACAGATTTTGCTTTTGCCTTCATCTGTCATTGGACATGTGGTTTGCTGTTACCCTTTGGCTATGGGTAATAATGCAGTTATGAGTACAAACATACAGTGTCTGGTTAGGTTCTTGTTTTTATTTGTTCTTGGATATATACCCTGTAATGAAATTCTGGATCATATATTGTTTAAATTTTTTTCAAAAGAATCCCTGTACCATTTCCTATGGCAGCTATATGGTTGTTTATTGTTAATGTAAATGCATTTTAAAATTTTTTAAATAAGTCATTTTATTCATATTAACTCACAAATAAAACACAACACAACTAATTTAAGGAAATTTAAGGAGGTCACTGGAGCAGTCCAAATTTCTGTCCTTTTCAGTCACTTGTTTGCAGGTAGCACAGCCATTTCACTTAGGGATTTACTTTTCTTCTGTCAGCTACATTTCTTCCACCACACAAGGAAGGTAAAAGATGACAAGGTAGGTATTCTTTATTCAGAGTTACATTATTTATTCAGACATTCATAAATTATTTTCTGGGTCCTAGGATCTATTTGCTGGGTCCTAGGATCTATATTGGTCCCTGGTGGCATGGTGTTAGAATTGAAAATAAAGCCATACCCCATTCACCGTTAGACTCAGGTGCTTAGCATCCTTCTTCTACATTAGAGCTAGAGCTAACATGCAAGCCCTCACTTTGCGGCTCTCCAGACACTGCTAGTGCTCTTTGGTGCTTCTCAAAGAAGGTCTGTGCATACCAGACACCTACCAACAACTGACTGACTTCATATTACTTCCTTGTAACAGTATCTTCTAATTTCTAGAAAAATTACCATGGATTTTGTTAATATCTGTTCTTTTTTACAACATTCTAAATTCTTAGAAGACTGAGCCAACACTTGTTTTCCTACTGTATTTCTAGTGTCTATATCATATATAGATAGTATATATCTATATATATACATATGTGTATATACTCTATATGTCTATATTTCTCTATATAGACATATATAGTAAGTACGCACTTGCTGTGTGTCTGCAGGTTAAAAATGAAAATGTATACCTCCTTTGATACTTTTGTATGTACTATAAAGGCTATTTTGTTTTCTAAGTGAAATTTTATTATGTATAATGTACTTTTTAAACTCCTGGTATTGGGCATCCAAACTCTGTATAGTCCCTCCATCTTTACTAACCTAGGGCCAGCCGTGGTGGCTGCTCAGTTAATGTACCAACAGTGATGAAGAAACTCACCTGTGTGGATAAATGCTATTGTAGAACCTGGAACGAGGAAAAAAATTACTAGATGTGGGTTGCCATTTCCAAAACATCTTGATTATCATGGTGATCCTCTAATAGAATTTATATGTTCTTCTCAAATACTGTATCTTACTCTGATTGACTATACTCCACTGCTACTCTGTTCTTGGTGGTTATCCTATGATAATGGCATCTCCAGTATTTTGGGGTCTTCTGCTTCAACTAGGCTTCACCAATAGCCTCTCATTGGCTACCTTTATGGCGCCAAACCTCAACTCCTTTGTATGACCCCTTCAGTTCTGGGCTGTCAACTGCAACTGAGGCTGCACCTTCACCAATGACCTTCCCTGGTTTCTCACAGTGCTAAGCCTCAGCTGCTCTCCATGACCCCTTCATCCTTTCAAAACCATTATCACCTGAGTGATTCTTACACATTACCAAGTCCAGCTGCAGCTTGAGGTACAACCTTGGCTATCTCTGGAACACAGGCTCTTTGTGCTCTCAGAAAACACTTCCCAGAAGATTTCACCTCATTGATACTGGCTTCTTCTTAATTGCCACTAATTTCTTAGCTCTAGCTAACCAGCATCAATTGTCGCAGTAGTCCCTTCTATTCTCGACTGTAAAGCCAGAGCTGCATGACTAAAGCTGCAAAGTTCTGCTCCTTGCTGGGGCTGGAACATGACCCCTGGTATTCTGTTACCAGCTTTCTTTTTTCCAACTTCCTCACTGCCTAAGATTGACAGTCCTAGAACTTGCTCTGTAGATTAACTTTGAATTCAGAGATTTGCATGGCTCTGTAGATTGAACTTGAACTCAGAGATCTGCATGGCTCTGTCCCCTGAATTCTGGGATGAAAAGTGTCTCTACCTGTATTTAAGCCTTCCTTCACCTAGAATTTGCTCTGTCCCAGGCTGGCCTTGAACTCAGAGATTATTAAAATATTAAAAAAGAACTGCTAAGTTCCCACGCTCCATCCAGTTACTCTCTGCCAGCCAACTCTTCGGCGGGGCCAGAGCTCCCAAGTTCCTTTCGCTGCCACACCAGCCCCATGCAATGACTGTCTACCCCATGATCAGCTCCTGCAACACTCAGCAACCTGGTAGCAACAAAATTTTAGAAGCTTATAAATAACAAGTCAGATTTATATGTCAATAAATTCTCAATTCACAAGATGCCCACACAATAATTTCCAGGCCAATTGATAATGGTACAAGCTGCCCACCTACAATAGACAACTTATTCCAATTATTCTATCCTTTGTTTTATCTTATCTACCATTTTATTCTTTAAAACAACATTTATCAATACATGTTTTTTAACTCCAAGTACTTACAGAGAATTTCATTGGTTTAGTTATATTACATCTTTGTCTTAGGTTGGGTTTTTGGTGTGTGTCAGGGTGGTGAGTATATATGTGTATCTATGTATGTATTTTATGCAGAGTATTAGGCAGGACTGAAACTTACCATGTAGCCCAGACTCAATTTGAACTACAACTCCTCCTGCCTCAGATTCCCAAGTGCAGAGATTACCACTACACGCCATACGCAGCCTTGGCTGGTTCTTTGTCTGTTTAATGTATTTCCTTTACCCCTACCACTAAGCCTATTCATACAGTTTCCTGGTTTTTCATCTTGTGAGAGTTACTAATTCTGCTTAGACCATCCATCCACCAGGTGTACAGATGCCTCCTCAGTCCTTTTCTCTGCATTTGGAACCCAGTTTACCCCTCACTTAGCTGTAGGTTAAGGACTGAGAGTCTCAGTTTATACCTGAAATTTTCTCTCTCAGGAAAGTCTAATGCATTTTATGTTTTAAATTACTCTCTCACTACAATTAATGATTAATGTATTTTCTTTCCAGTGTCTCACCAACTTAAACTGTAATTTAATCATTGGGATTATTTATTTGGTCTGCAGTTAGGTAGTTGTGGAGAATAGTTTTGGTGAGGTGAAGAAGGTCTTAGTGAGGTAGTTTTCAACCTATGGATCAAGTCCTTTGGCAAACCCCTATTTCTAAAAGTATTTATTATATGATTCATAACAGTAGCAAAATTACAATCATGAAGTAGCAACAAAAATAATTTTATGGTTGTGGTCACCACAGCATGAGGAACTGTATTAAAGGGTCACAGCATTATGGAGGTACAGAACCACTAGAATAGACCATTTTTAAAATATTGTATATAATTTATCCAATTTGAATGTATATCTTGAATTTAATAAATGACGGGTTCATTTTATATGTTAATTTGAAATAATTGTTTAATAATAACTTTGATTTTAGAAAAAAATCCTTTTATTTGGCAGTAATTTTCCAATTGCTTAGTCTTTGGCAACTTACTCAGAGTATGCTAAATATGTCTTATATAATTTTCCCAAATGAAGTGAAATTTTCAATATTTTAATCCAAAAGATGGGGAAAATAAAAATTAACTGCTCTTTCTGGATAAATACTGCTATTACTTGTTATACATATCAGTATTCTGCTTTGCATTCACTTAGACTGTATGTCTGAATTAAAATGAAGTTTTGTTTGTTTTTGTTTTTTTAAAGAAGTGAATCATTTGGAACAACAACTTGAAGAAGCTAATTCTGTGAGACGAGAACTAGATGATGCTTTTAGGCAAATCAAAGCTTTTGAAAAACAAATCAAAACTTTGCAGCAGGAAAGAGAAGAACTAAATAAGGTAAGCATATATGAATGGATTTTTAAAGCTGTTTGTACATGCTTCATCTTCTATAATTAGAATATTGCAAGTATTCCTAGTAAATGACAATGTATATTTTTCTATAAAAATCTGAAATGAAAATTTCATGATAACCTAAGATGATAATTTAAAATTTTTTGAAGATTGATTTTATGTTTAATTATGTGTATATGTGTACATGCATAGGGGTATGTGCACCTAAATATATGTGCCTGTTGAGGCCACGAGCATTGGGTACTCTAGCACTGGAGTTACAAGCAGTTATAAGTGGCCTAACATGGGTGCTGGGACTTGAACATGGATCTTCTGCAAGAGTAGTATGTGCTCTTAACTACTGAGCCATCTCTCAACCCCTACATTTTTAAATAATCATGTTGGTGTATGACATTCTTCATTAACTAGCAGTAAGAGAACTCAAATTCTTGGGCGTTAGAGTGCAAAGTCTTTCATTCATTTAGAAAGTTAAAAGTCTTGACTTAGAAAGGAATGTACCTGAAAAAGATTTTAAAAAATAGTAGAGCTAGAAAGATGACTCAGTGTGTTAAGTACACTGACTGCTCTTCTAGAAAGGTCCTGAGTTCAATTCTCAGCAACCACATGGTAGCTCACAACCATCTGTAATGGGATCCAATGCCCTCTTCTGATGTGTCTGAGGGGAGTGACAGTGTATTCACATAAAATAAATAAATAAATCTTTGAAAAAAATACTAGACTCTAATGTCTATAAAAACTTTAAGTACATATTTTAGGTCTTCAAGTGATATTTTATTGTATTAATTTATATTTTCTAACTTCTAATGTGGTCATGTATCTTTGACATATATCTATTCATTATATATTTTCAGTATAACTTACTGGTATAAACACTAATAGGTTATAATTTAAAATCACTTCCATGGTTTACTTATTCTTTAAATATCATTTTTTTCAAAGTAGTATGGGAAAAAAGCTAATGTAATTTTCATAAGATCTTTATGTAACATTTAAATGGTACCAGGCATAGCAACAAAATTTATCCCAAGGAAGAAGGAGCTAGAGAAAGTACCCAAGGAGCTGAAGGGGTCTTCAACCCTATATGTGGAAGAATAACCATGAACTAACTAGTACCCCCTGGGCTCATGTCTCTAGCTGCATATATAGAAGAGGATGGCCTAGTTGGCCATCAGTGGGAAGAGAGGCCCCTTGGTTATGCAGACTTTATATGCCCCAATACAGGGGAACGCCGGGGCCAAGGGGTGGGAGCGGATGGGTAGGGGAGCAGGGCCGGGAGGGGGAAGGGTATAGGGAACTTTCTGGATAACACTTGAAATGTAAATGAAGAAAATATCTAATAAAAGTTGAAAAAATAAATAAATAAATAAATAAATAAATAAAATATACAAAAAAATTCAAAAAAAAGTTTTTTTTTTTTTAATCTCTGAATTAAATTGGCTTACACACTCTTTTTTACTTCTACTGACCTTGGCTTCATGGCTTAGGCTTTGGTGTTATTTTAAAAATATTTAGTGTATATTACTGAAAAGAGTATGTATTTCCAAAACAGGGTGCAAATTTCTATATATAGAAAGCTTATTAGAATTTTTCAAACCCTTTTGCAGGGGAGGGGTATAAGACAAGGTCCCATTGTGTAGCCCAGGATGGCCTCCCAGGCTGACCTCACACTGCCTCGCGCCCTCCCAGGCACTGGCTTTATCAGTATGGGCTGTATTTCAGGTTGTCGGTATAGGCATTGGTCTGCTTTCTTGGTAATTAGTGATTAGGACATTGGAATTCCTGTGCTGATCAATTTTCTAATGTTCTCTAGTTTGGGCAGTTTCTTTTTAATGTACTTTAAGACTTCCCTACCCTAAATTTAGAATTTACTAAATGTTAGAATGGTTTGACCTCCCGTTGAGTGATGTGATTGCTTGGTAATATTCTATATTCCTAACAATGGTTTTTCTGCTAAGGTCTAGATTTTGTTTATCTGGTATAACAAATGACCTTTATCTGGTGAGTTTGGCCTTTTATATCTATGTTCATTACTAATGTTGCATTTTTTTTTTTTTTGCTTTTTAGTTGTCATACACTGCTTTTTTGTGTTCTTTTAAAAAAAACAAAATGTAATTGTACCAAAATACACATAGCATAGTATTTCTGATCTTAGTCATTTTGAGGCATTATTCATTAGGGTTAAGTATATGTGTATTGCTATTTGCTTGGTTACTTTTTGTTTAAGCTCTACTAGCTCTGGTCTTTGGTGTTTGCATTTTAACTTTACTATCCATATTAACAAAATCTAAAAATACTAACTAGTTACTGAAATTTTTCAGTGCCTCTAGTTGTGTTACTTCTTTCCAATTTATGTGTGGTCTGCACAGATATTTAGTATGTATATTTATTAGTAACTATAAATTAGACATTTAATATGATGTATGACATTTCTTTACATCCATGTGTACTAGGTTCTCAGTCTTCGATTTGCTGTGTGTCCCATTGTCAGTCTCCAACCTTCATCCTGAGATAAAGCTGTAGACTCCCTTTAGTGCAGATCTGATAGTGGCAACCTCTGTCCATTTTCACTATACTTTGGAAATAATTTTTCTGAGTATACAGTATTAATTTATTGTCTCTTAGAAAGTTTCTCTACTCTTCCTGATACCACTTGTGTCTTCTGAATTTGATTATCTATTTTTTGTTTGTCTGAGGGCACAATATAACTGATTTTTTTCCCACCCATCCCAACTTTAAAAAAAAAAAGATTTATTATGTTTTTGTGTGTATGCATATATGCACATGTGAATATCCATATGTACATATGTGCATATGTTGTGGTGTGGGTGTAGAGGTCAGATTAACAATTTGCAGAAGTTAGTTTTCTCTACCTTTAGGGACCCATGGATCAAATTCACTGAGCTATCCTACTGCCTCTCCCCAATTTCTTTCTTTTATTTATTTTTTAATTTTACATGGATGCGTGTTTTGTCGGCATTATTTTCATGCTTGGTGCCTAAGGAAACTAGAAGAGGACATAATTTCTCTAGGAACTGGAGTTGCAGGTTGTTGTGAGCTGTCTGTACATGGGTACTGGAGGTAGAGCCAAGTCCGTGGATAACCATGCATCGAGAGGCAACTGCTGAGCCATCTCTCCAGCCCCAAATTTATTTGGAGATTTTAATGTTTATAGTTACCTAGTTTCATTCTTATACATTTCTGGTTTTAGGTTTGGTTTTCCTTTTCTTGATTTATAAATATATGGATTCATATATTATATGTATATGTGTACATATTTTTGCATGTACATCCTAAATGTCTTTCGGATTCTTTTATACACCCATGTGATAGTTTTTCCTAGCCTTTTCTCATTTCCAGATTTTTCTGATGACTCCTTTTATTTCCCCATCTGTCTCATACACACCACTCTGCTGATGCCCAAATACTGTTGCTGTTGGTTTTCCTTTCCTGTCGCTGCCATTGGTTCCTTATAGTGGTTTTGATCTTCGGTTCTTTGTAAATCTGTGGATGTCAGCTTATGTTTATTTGCTCTTAATGTGTGAATAAGCCAAATTTCCTTCCTCCAAAGGTGATGCACATTTCCTTCTTTTGGGAGGCAGGGAGTTACACTGACTTGATCTGCAGAACACCTCTAAATGAAGAACCTAAGATCAAGGGATTTTTCTCCATGTTATTTGTCTAGGGCTTATTTTTCTCAGTAACAAAAGGCATCCACTTATTGTTTGCAATTATTCCTTTTAATTTAAAATAATCTCCCAAATACTAAATTTTACAAATGATCCTGAGCACCCCAGTTTATATTTCTACATTTTACTCTTTCAGCTGCCTCTTTGCACTTGCCAGGTCAGTGTACAAATTTGTGAGTTGGGACTAGAAATGGCTCACTGGTTAAGAGCACCAACTGCTCTTGCAGAGGATTCGGGTTCAGTTCCCAGCACCCGTGTGGGAGCTAACCTATAACCTGTAACTCTAGTTCCTGGGTTCTGAAGCCCTCTTCTGCACTCCACAGGTTCTGTGTGCACTTGGTGCATATATATAATGCAGACTAAACACCCATACACATAAATACAAATAAACTTTAAATAAGAGTTTGAGAAGGTAAACAAGCTATCATTGCATTCCCTTACTGTCTTTAGAAGTAGTCCATTTCCTTCAGTATTATCCTGAGGTAAATAATTTTGGCTCTTCATAACTTAATAATAGCTACTTTGATGGCCAAATTTGGTGTCTAGGTTGCAGACTTGGTAACATATATTTTTTTTATAAAACTGTAGGAGCTAGTCCAGGCTAGTGAGCGATTAAAAAACCAATCCAAAGAGCTGAAAGACGCACACTGTCAGAGGAAACTGGCCATGCAGGAGTTCATGGAGATCAATGAGCGACTAACAGAATTGCACACCCAAAAGCAGAAACTTGCTCGCCATGTCCGAGATAAGGAAGAAGAGGTGGACCTGGTGATGCAAAAAGCTGAGAGCTTAAGGCAGGAGCTGCGCAGAGCAGAAAGAGCCAAGAAAGAGGTCAGTAGCCAGGCAAATTCCATAGTGTCTGTGGAGTAGTGCTTTAAACTACACTTAGACTAGTGAAGTAATGTGCATTCCAGTCTTTAAGTTTTGAAAAAGTTATTTTGTAGCTTGGTACTATTAACTACTGTGAATCTTGACATTCAAGCTCTACTAATCATGAAATCTGTACATTTCCTTTTATGTTAAAGCTGGAAGTTCACACCGAAGCTCTAATTGCTGAAGCATCAAAGGACAGGAAACTCCGAGAGCAGAGTGAACATTATTCTAAGCAACTGGAAAATGAATTGGAGGGACTAAAGGTATTGTTGAGATTTATGACTCCTAATGAATTTTCTTCTGCATAAGCTTAATAGGAATGTTGGTCTATTAACTCTTTGATGAAGAATGAAAACTACCTCTGCTTCCAATCTAGTATTCTTAATTCTCATTCATACTAGTAGGAAGCTGATATACATTTGCTAATCACATTCAGTTGTTCAGTGAAGAGTCGGAATCCACACAGGACTGCCTCCCTGAACAAGGTGGCCTGGTAGTCTGCATACATGTGGGATAAGATTCCAAGGCTCCCTGTATCTGTCATGTTTTTCTTGTTGTGACAATATCTAGCTAAGGCAACTTAAGGAAAGAAACATGCATTTTGGCTGACAGTTTAAGGGCATTGTTTATCATGGCAAGGATGGTGTAACTGCAGTATCTTAAAATCATATTGCATGTGCAGACAGAAGTAGAGAGAAATGAACACTGGAAGTCATTGCCAAACAGAGGTAAACATCCTGTCCTTTTTATTCAGTCTGGACCTCCATTTAGGGTAGGTCTTTAGGTTTACCCAATCTAGGAACTCACTCATAAGCATGTACCAAGGAGTTCAGACAGAATACTAACAGGTTGAGCTACAAAATAATCTCAGTGAATATAAAAAGATTGAATTCCATAAAGAATCTTCTCTAGCCATGGGGGAATGGAGCTGGAAACCAACAGAAGAAAAACTTTGGTACTCAAAAATATGTGGATGTTACACAGCATACCCTGAAACAGCCAGCAAGCCATGGACAACACACCAGGGAGTTAGGATGAGATTGGAGGTGCATCACCTCAGAACTATGGACATTGGAAGGCCGAGTTCCCAGGGAAACTTGGAGCTCTAAATGCCTGTTTAAAGAGTTAAAGCCGGGCCGGGCGTGGTGGCGCATGCCTTTAATCCCAGCACTAGGGAGGCAGAGGCAGGCGGATTTCTGAGTTCAAGGCCAGCCTGGTCTACAGAGTGAGTTCCAGGACAGCCAGGGCTACACAGAGAAACCCTGTCTCCAAAAACAAAAACAAAAACAAACAAACAAAAAAGAGTTAAAGCCTCAAATCAGTAATATAATGATTTACAGAACAGAGGAGGGGCTGGAAGAGTGAGCTAAACTCAGAGATAACCGAGGGAAAGAAAGCCCTGAGCAGAGAGCTGGGGTTGTGTGTGGCGTATGCACTAAGCAATACACCTGGCAGAAGAAGGAAACAGGAGAGCCAGCTCATGGGGTACATAGTTGTAAGTCAGCCAGGCCATAAAAACATTAGATCAAGACATGAGCCTCAAACTTTATTTGAGAAGATTAACACAATTGAAAACCCTTTAACTAGATGGAACAGGAAGGGGAGAGAGAAGAGGAAAGGGAGATTTCAGATACTTCACATGAGAAACAAAAGTGGGCATTTTTCTTATGGCCAGCAGAAAGTAAGAGAACTACATGCCACTAGGATAGGTGACCTAGGTGAAGTGAGTGACCTAAAGTGACTCACAGTGACACAGAACGTCTGCATGGAACTGCATAGCTAATACAGAGGTTGAGTGGGCAATTCAAAGTCTTGTAACAAAAAGTTCATTGCCAGACTTCCCACTGGTGAACTGAACCAAACATTTAAAAAACAGTTAAAATAAAGTTTGTTTGTATTTACTACTTTAAAATTAATAAGGTATAACAATAATTGACATTTGTAGCTTAAGTGGTTGATTTATGTGATATGCAAATATATCAGTATGTTTTTAAGTATCACTGTTGAAAGCCTAGTAATTGCTAGCATTCTGTACCTCTAATGTGTTAGCTTGCTAGGGCTGTTACTAATACTAAGTAGTTTACAAAAATGGAATTGATGGTTTGAGTTTGGTGGCAAAGGTTCAGCATGGTGGGGGAGGCAGCCTCTCATGGGTTTTGGTCATCTCTGATGTTCCTTGGCCTGTACCTGCATCCATTGATAGATCTTCATTCTTTGTGGAGTTCTCCTGTGTGCAGTCTCAGTGTATCTCTCCATTCTTGGAGGGGCACATTCATAATTGACAAGGGCCCCTAATGGCCTCATTTAACTCAACTCCTTCTGGAAGACACTTTTTAAATCAGGTCACACCCTTAATTACTGGGTCTTCAACATATGAATTTTGGGGGAGTGGGGCTATTCAACACTGGACACATTTACTTTTTGTAGAAAGTATTTCACTACTAAAAATGATAGTGTTCATAATTTTAGTAGTTAAAAATATTTACAGTGAATATTCTACAGTTAAATGATGAACTTTTAAAACTTAAAAAAATGTTTTTATTTAAAGTGCTTTGCCTACATGTATCTTAAGTGTAGCACATGCATGCAGTGCTGCAAAGGCCAGAAGTAGGTGTCAGATCCCCCAAAACTAGAGTTACAGGCAATCCTGAGCCATCATAGGTGCTGAAGACAGAACTAGGGTCCCCTGAAAGAGCAGTGAGTGCACCACTGCTGAGCCACCTCTCCAGCCCCGGATTTTTGTGATAGGATGATTCCCATTGGCACTCAGGTACTTTTTATTATATTCTTTTGAAAAAATACATGAAATACAGTAAACAGATCATTTTAACACATAAATACAGATCTTTGAAAATATGAAAGGCCAAAAAGTTATGATAGTTCTTTGCATTTCTTGGTTTGATTTACTTATAAACTGTACTTTTTCTGTAAAATTTCTATTTGCCCATTTAATTTTACAGTCCTAATATTTTCCTTATCAATTGATATAAATTCTTTACACAGAAAAATTTTACTTTTTCTTATTTTTCAGTGTGTGCTTTCAGTCTGTTGTTTGTCTTATACTTGTACTTTTCGGTTGTAAAACTATAGAATAATTATTTCTCTTTACTCAGTGTTTCTTCTATTACTTCAAAGCTTGGCTTTTCCTGGGTGATTATATTTAATTTTGCTTTCTTTTAGACATTCCTATAGGATTTGAACTGTATTGAACTGTTGAATGTATTTGTAATTTGTTTAGCCAAGTAGTATAAAACAACTGATTTTGTTCTTGTATTGCTACCTGGTGATTCTAGTTCCATTTAATCACAGATGTTTTCCATGTTGAATTCAGTTACTCAGTTGAAGAAGGTGTACATAGGGATGACTGTGTTAAAGACTATTCCTGTCACTTTTCTTTTTTAGCATTTTTTTTGGCTGAGAAGCATTTTTTTTTTTATCCTTTTCTATGCCCAGTACTTCTCTGACCTTTGAAAAAGGTTTTTTAAAATTAAAATTACATAGAAAATATAACATGAAAAATATTGAAAGCATAGGCATTTTTCTATTTTTCTTTAGAAGTGTTATCATCATGTTTATGTGTGATTTTTTTTACTACTAACAATATTTTTATTATGTTTTCTTATTGCTTGCTTTAATATCTAGACTTTTTGCTAATCTTTCACTGTCATTTTCAGTACTAGTATATCATTTGGGTTCTTTTTTGGAAAACAGTTGCATGGATGTAACATTTTTTAGTTTTCCTTACAATATTCAATTCTGTTAAATTTAATATAATAATCAGAATAATTAAACTTTCTGTGATACAAGAGTGACATCCATTCTGTTGATAATATTTCTGAATTTAATGAGTGAATTTCTGATGTTTCACTATTATTATTTTGTCTGGTGGCTTGAAATACTTAAACCTGAAAAACTTAACTGAGTTCTCTCACAGTTTTATTGTGGGAATTGAAGTAGTACTTTGAATTTCTGGATTTAATTAAGTACTTACTAAAAGCAAGGATGGCTGCTGAGGGGTCATTTGGACTTTCACCCTGTTGAAGCAGTGCAATTATTAATGTGTTCAGTTTCCATTGTTACTAGCAAGAAAACATTTGCTTTGTGGCAGGTTGGTTGTTTTTGCTCATTATTTAATTTCATTTTCAGTGTTTTATTTGGCTTTTGAATTCTTTCATAATACATGATTCATCTGTAATTTAAATTAGTGATCTCATCAAGTTTTAATTTCAGGCGAAATTTTCTTTGAAACATCTTAGGCATATTTGTTGCCATCCCAACAAGCAACTAGCAGAACAGCAAAGATGTTCTTGATGTGATTAGAGTTGTGAAATGTGACTGTTGTGTCGGTGGGGCACAGACAGTGGGACTTAGAAGTGCTGCTTCACATGCAAAAAAGCATGTGAAGGAAGGGAGATGAATCTGTAAACTGGGCTGGAGAGGTCCGTGCTTAGGAGTGCTCAATGCTCTTCCAAAGCACCCTTATTTGGTTACCAGTATCCAAATTGGGCAGCTGGTAATCGCCTGTAACTATAGTTCCAGGAGAGTGAGCACCATCTTCTGACCTCCATAGCACATACATATGTGGCATACAGACACACAAGCACACACATATATGCATAAACAAGAATTCTGAAAGAGCAAGAATCTGACTTCCTCTGACTCTTTTCCGTTCAAGCAGAGTTTCACATCCAGAAACTTGTGGATGTCTATATCTGGCTCATGGCAAATATTCCTTAGTGAGTGGTCACACTGCAGTGGGCGCCCTCTACCATTGTCTCTGGCCCACGTTAGTTCCTTTTGTACTATTTAAATTATGTACTACACATGTGTAAGAGAGATGGTGTTTCTCTCTCTACATGAAGTCAATCAACAACTACCATCAGTTGACTTAGTTAGGGATACTGTTACTGTGATGAAACACCAGGACCAAAAGCAACTTGGGAAGGAAAAAGTTATTTTGCTTACACTTCCACATCACTGTTCATCATCCAAAAAGTCAGGATGAGAACTCAAACAGGGTAGGAACCTCGAGGCAGGAGCTGATGCAGAAGCTATGGAGAGTGCTGCTTACTGACTTGCTACTCATGGCTTGCTCAGCCTGCTTTCTTATAGAACCCAAGTCCACCAGCCCAGGGATGGCACCACCCACAATGCACTGGTTTCTCCCCCAATCAATTAAGAAAATGCCCTTTAGGCTTGGCAGCATAATCTTACGGAGATACTTCCTCAATTGAGCTTCCCTCCTCTCAGATGACTCTAGTTGACATAAAACTATCCGTCACACCAGCATTTCTGCCCTAATGTCTGGCTTCCCCCAAAGAACATGGTGTCCTTCAGCTCCTGTTCTCTTGCTGTAATATGTAATAAGCCTATATGCACATGTTCTTTTAGTTTTAAAAATTCTATTGCTGTATACTTGGACAACACTTTAGAAAATGAGAATGCCCCTGAGAAATTAAAATACCTGAGAACTCTTAGAATTTCTAGCCTGTGTGTTTCTGCTTATGTGTAGGTAACTAGCAGAGCCTTCAGACTTGCATATCTTCTCTTTCTTTTTAAAATATATTTTATTTGAGAATTTCATATATGTGCACAGTATATTTTTATCATATCCATTCAGACTATCTGCCTCAAACTCCTCCCAGAATCTCTCAAGAAATGCCCATGCCAACTTCATGTCTTTTTCCTCATTACCCTACTGAATCCAGTTAGTGCTACCTGCATGTGCATGTGTAAGGCCACTCTCCAGCAAGGGCAGTTTACCAGAAGCAAGACTCCTGAGGTAAACTGACTCTTCTTCCCCCAACAGCCAATGACCTCTTAACTAGGCGTGAAGCCTTGTGAACCCCTCCTTGATCTGCACTGGAATTTGAGCTGGCTTGGTCTTGGGAAGGTCTTGGACAGACAGCCACAGCTACTGTGAGTTCATGAGCACAATGCCCTGTTGTGTCCAGGACACTGCTGAAGGGCTCCTCCCCATCTGTCTGTTACAGACCTCCTCCTTCTCTTCCTTAATGGTCCCTAAGCCCTGTGGAGAACAATATGATATAGAGCCGAGGACTTCACCTTCTTGTTCTCTGTACATTGACCAGTCAAGAGTCTCTGTATTAACCACTGCCCACAGAAACAAAGACTCTTATGCAGTGGGGGCTGACAGCTACATGGGTATAAAGGCGAGTATGGAGAAGACAGCTTGATGTCCATTTACAAGACAGTAGGTTTTCACTGGGGCCATGTTTTGGGCCATGTTTACAGTACTAGGCAAGAGTTCCATTCCATGAATCAGGCCTTAAATTCAGCCAAAAAGTAGTTAGTTACTCCTGTAATATTCATGCATCTTAAGTTCTAAAACAATACATTTTAACCAAAGTTTTCCTCCTCTCGCTGGGCATGATGGCTGTCTTAGTTGGTTTTTGTCAATTTAACACAAACTTAGACATATCTAGGAAGCAGGGATATTAATTGAGAAAATGCCTCCATAACACTGGCCTGTAGGCAATTCTGTGGGTCATTTTCTCAATCAGTGATTGATTTCTGAGGGCCTAGCCCACGGTGGGCAGTGACACTCTCGGCAGGTGGTCATTGGTTCTTTAGGAAGAAAGCAGGCCTCTGTCCATTTCTGTAGTCTTTCCACCTTCCTTCTCTCCCTTTCTCTGTGGTCTCTTTGGGACCCCCTGACTGTGATTGGAAGTCCTGTCCTCTTCTGCCCATCTGATTGGCTGATCAGCTCTTCATTAACCAAACAGAGGTGATGGAAAACAATTTTTACATAACACAAAGACTGGAGTACAACCAAATGTTTGAGCATAGAAATTAATATCTGGAAACACAGTGCACAAACCCATCACAAACCCATCTCCCAAAAGGCATAAGAAATCAGGCTGAGAGGCCAGCAAGACGCAAGACTCTGTGGTTCTACATTAGTTCCTGTCAGCAGGTTCCTGCCTTGAGCTCCTGCCATCACGACCTTCCATAAAGGACCATAACCTGTAGGATGTAATAAGCCCTTTCTTCCCTGAGTTGCTTTTTGTCAAGGCCTTATCATCACAACATTTAAACTAGGACAAATTTAAATCAAGAAATCATATAAATGCCAAAAAAAGTTTAATTAATTTCTAATCTTAATATACAGGCTTTCTAAAATATCAGTGACACAGACTATAAGAGCATGTAAACAGAGGAAAGTTATTTGTAATATGTAGCAGAGAAATAAATAATTGCCATATACATTTTTGAGTGAGAATATATATACACAAGTGATGTACCATTATAGTCCCTGATAGAAAGGCGTTATTTCTTATTTTATTTCATTAATCTTTTGTTATGTATATAGCAAAAACAAATTAGTTACTCACCAGGAATATGCAGCATAGAACATCAGCAAGAGATAACAAAACTGAAAACTGACTTGGAAAAGAAAAGTATCTTTTATGAAGAAGAAATTTCTAAAAGAGAAGGAATTCACGCAAGTGAGATTAAAAATCTGAAGAAGGAGCTGCATGACTCAGAAGGCCAGCAACTAGCTCTCAACAAAGAAATTATGGTTTTAAAAGACAAATTGGAAAAAAACAGGAGAGAAAGGTAAGAATCAAATTATTTTCTCATCTAGCAAATATCTACTGTGTGTATGTTGTGTGCCAATCTCTAGGAAACTCCGGGAGTAGTCATATCCAAGTTTCAGCAGGGAAAAGTCAAGATTGCTAAACAGGCAGTTCTAGCACAGCGTGGCTAGAGAGCAGTGGAGGGAAGTGTGGAAGCAGCCAAGAGGTACAAGGACCTTTGTGAACTGTCCAGCAAGAAGTGCGCCCTAGCTACACCTAAAGAGCAGGGAAGGAGTAAGGGAAGGGCCCAGGAAGAGGTGGCAGAATGTGCTAGGACCCAAAAGAAAGAGAATGTCACACAGTCAGAAAACAAATGTTACATACTGTGGTGGACACACATAGAAAAACAGGAGTGGTAAGAAATGAGACTATGAAAGAAAACACACACACACACACACACACACACACACACACACACACACACGCAGGTAAAGTTGTGAATTAATGTAAGGCCTTTGCATTTTGTCCCAACGGATCAAAGGGAAATTATATGGCAGTGCTTCTATTTTGTTATGGTCACTTGCTACCTTGTGCAGAATGATTTAGAAGCATCTAAAGGAATCCAGCTATAAAACGAGGCAGTAGTCCATAGATAGTGTTGAAGTTGGAAGAAAGTGTGGTAGATTCAGAAATTCTGCAGAGAAGACAGACTGTAGGACAGAAGTGGGTGGCTGTGGGAATGAGAGCAGAGGAATCATTAGCACTGAGGTTCCAGGTCTTAGACAACTGAACAGATGTCGGCATCTGTCCTTGTTAATTATATTGAAAGCCATATTCCTGCAGTTGGGTGCATGATGTTAACTGCTGTGGTAGTATAGGAGCGAACAGACTGAGCAGAGTCTCTGTCCTCACTGAGCCTGCTCTCAGTAAAAGACAATAAAGAGAATAGGGGTTAGAGCACACTACAAAATGATCTATGCCAGGAACAAAACAAAGGAGGGAGGAGGAGCTGGTGTGCTGGAGGAAGCTTTACAGAGAAGGTGACTTCCAGTAAAGGTTAAATAATGTTTAAGTTTCTGCTACTGTGTAAAAGCACTATACACAGAGAAGAGCCCGCCCATCCTCAGAAGTCCTGAGCACACAGTGGAGTAGTAAGAACTCATGAGATGGCCCCACCCACCCAGAGATCCATCCCATAAACAACCACCAAAACCCAGACACTATTGCATACGCCAGAAAGACTTTGCTGACAGGACCCTGATATATCTGTCTCTTGTGAGGCTATGCCGGTGCCTGGCAAATACAGAAGTGGATACTCACAGTCATCTATTGGATGGAACACAGGGCACCTGATAAAGGAGCTATAGAAAGTACCCAAGGAACTAAAGGGGGTCTGCAATCCTATAGGAGGAACAACAATATGAACTAACCAGTACCCCCCAGAGCTTGTGTCTCTAGTTGTATATGTAGCAGAGGATGGCCTAATCAGCCATCAATGGGAGGAGAGGCCCCTTGGTCTTGCGAAGATTCTGTGCCCCAGTGTAGGGGAATGCCAAGGCCAGGAAGCCAGAGAGGATGGGTTGGGAAGCAGGGCGGTGGGGGGGAGGGGGAAGGTTATAGGGGACTTTCGGAGAGGAAACCAGAAAAGCGGATAGCATTTGAAATGTAAATGAAAAAAATATCTAATAGAAAATATTTTTTAAAAAGTAAGAGCTCATGTAAATGCGTGTCAGGTGCGTAGTAAATGCAGAGCTTTATATGTGGACGAGGCTGGTTTCAGGGTGAAATACAACTCGGTGGCACTCTCTCTGGCATTCATGCTGTCATCTGAGTGTGATCATTTGGCGTATAAACATAGATAGAAGGTCCTTGTACTGAGCCCTGGGGCATCCCAGTCTCTAGAAACTGGGAGATGAGGAAGGACTCTCAGTGATTCAGGAGAATGACAGGAAGAAAACCAAGCGAGTGTGATTTCCTGGGACCCTGATCAAGAGAGCATATCCAGTCTGTCAGTGTGTAGGCTAGTATGAGGTCTGAACCAAGGAAAGAGCTACACAGTGGCATTTGCACTTAACATCATGTGACTTTGGTAAGACGTGTCAGTGGAAAAGTGATCACAGGAAGGCGTCCTGAGGGGAGCCAGTGGAACAGTGTGCAAGTAACACAGGTGCTTAAAGTTGTCCCTGCACAAGCAAGCAGTTTATCTCAAGTCACTTTGCTTGGTGGTGGTGGTGGTGGGTGAAGTGGTAATGATAACATTTGTAATCTGACAGAAAGTAGCCCAATAGATGGTTCAGCAGATTGGGAGGAAGGTCCTAGAGTGATGAAAAGACCAGCCTCACTCAGCAGCCATATGCAGTTTTACCCGTAGAAAAGAGACTGTAGAGTACGTGGGCTCCAGTGAAGTCAGCTAGGAAGGTGGCTCTGGTTTTAGTGTTGAATGTGAAATGCTCAGGAGACATTGATGTGTGGGCTTGGTCATCAGTTTAAAACTCCTGCAAGTTTCCGATATAGATCTCATGATCCACTGGCGTAATAGGTAGTAGTTGGAGCCAGGTGCTGAGGTTGAACCAAGTTCTTGGGGAGAATGTTTGGAGAGGAATCGAGCACTTGAGGTGGCGGTGTTCTGAGGAGCAGGGGCATGTACAGGGAGGCAGAAGGAGGGCATTCCCTGAGACAGGTGGGAAGAGGCCACCTCACTGCTAAGGCAGATTGGCTGCTAAGGTAGATTGGCTGCTAAGGCAGATTGGCTGCTAAGGTAGCACAGGAGAGTTCACAGAAAGGTTTGGATTATTTAGGTGGTGGAAGCAGACCTCAGATTCTAACATGGCATGCTTATTGTCACTGTGAATTGTAAGACTGAGTTTGTTTAATGCTATTTTTAAAAAAGAACGGTTTCACAATATGTTTTTCTGAAAAGCTTCTATGCAATTTCATTTTCAAAGGTGTTCCTGTGTCAGGAAAGATTCTTTAATATAACTAAATATAACATTTTGGACTTTAAATAATACCATGACACATTTGCTTGCGAACTGGATTTTTTCCTTGAATTTATAATTTAAGTTATAATCTATCTTTTGTAATCAGATTTTATTGATGTTGGAGTCACCTATTACTTACATCTTTTCCTCACTTGAAAACAATTATATAAAATTACCCAGAACTGATCTGCTCTGAATTTTATTTTGTTGCTAACATCTTCTATCAAGTTGTCATGGACATAAGTATATTTCTCAACATGACAACAGTCTTCAGAAATGGGTTCCCCTCCTCTCTTAAAAGGCATTTAGAATGGTTTACTTCTAAACAGTTGTAAATCAGTCTTGCCCCATAAATATGCTTTATAATATTATCTCTGTGCATGTTTGTATGTAGATGTAGGCAGAGAGAAGGGCTGGATCATCTGTTGACTAACAGCGTGTGAGTGTGATTTCCAGGGCAAAGGGGTGGGATGTGGGCGGCCCAGCTGTAAGTAAAGCAGCAGGCCCAGCAGTCAGCCAGAATGCTGTCGTTTTCAGGGAAGTCACTTCTGGTAACTCAGAGGACACCTGCCATGGTGTCTGTTGAGAATGATAGCCTCCCTCTCACTGTGGCAAGACAAGTGTCCTCTGAGTGTTTTCGGGAGACACTGTAGAGAGTGGCTAAGCAACTAGGAAGTAGAGCCACTCAAGCATTCTCCTTGTCTGAGCCAGACAGACACTGCTATATATCAGGTAATTCTCATGTGAAGCTCACTGATTCAGGCTAGCAGTGAAAACACACATCTAATTATTGAATTAATGTATTGAACCACAAATCCCAGATTGTACATTGATTAATCTTGGCTCTATTTGTTCTGTCCATCCTTGGCCTCCCACTCTTGGAATTCCCTATATAAGTGTACAGAAGTGTCCATGCTTCGTTGTATAAGTCCTCTTTCACATTTGCACTTGGTTTTAGCTGTAGCCCTAGCTCGTCAGCACCCCTCATCTGGAAGCAGCTGCTCTTGGGTGGTGATGCTAATGAAAGGCGCAGAATGCTCTTAGCCTTAGCTGTGGCTGCACACAGGCTCTTACCAGTCAGCACCTGTGCCTTCTCATGGGATACACTGACAAGACGGTAGTGCTGCACACTCATGACCTCAGACATGAGGCCAGGTGAGGGCCTGCACTCCTTAAAACTGTTGTGAGACCTAGAGAAGACAAACTACTTTGGACAAAGGGAAAATGAGAAAGAAACTGCCAGATACAGCCCATGTTTTTTAACTGGCTTGGGACTAGATAAGAAGCAGACAACATCGAGCTGATGGAAAACTTAAAATGGGAAGAAGATTTGATAATAGTGCTAATTGGGACAGGTGCTTGCAGAAGTTAAGGATGTACTTGACTTTGGGAAATACAGTCTGGATTTTATAGGTCAGAAGAATAACATCTGCACCTTCCTCTTAGTTGGTCAGGAGAATACTGTACACTCAGATAATCTAGCAGCTGATAGTCAGAGCTAATGATTGGGACATCTAAGCAAAGAGACACAGAGGTTCTTTGTACTATGTTTATAACTTTTCTCTTACATTGAAATTATTTCAATCCAATATTATTAAATATGAAGATTCAGATAATTATTAATTTCTAAGTATTAATCATTTTTACTGATGCTAATAAACTATTCTGATTTTTACATATTTGCTATGTAACTATTACACAAATATTTTTTTTCAGTTGACTTTTGATCCAATTCATTTTTCTGATTTTCTGTTTTGAATTGTGTTAGTCAAAGTGAAAGGGAAGAATTTGAAAATGAGTTCAAACAACAATATGAACGGGAAAAAGTATTATTAACTGAAGAGAATAAAAAGTTAACGAGTGAACTCGATAAGGTAAGTGGTTGGATCTCCTTTGGTCGAGTGCATGCTGGGTGTGAAGCACTGTGATTTATTCCATGATTGTCACTTTATATTGCTGTGATATTTCATGGTGGCAGTGTTTCAATGACAAGTTCTTACTAAACCTACTTGTATCAGACTTAGTTTTACTCCTCCCATCTTTTTGCCCTCCTGAACGTCACCCCATCACCACCTTTTATTTGAGACACTATTTCATTTAGCTCAGACTGGCCTTGAATTTATTTTATAGCTGAGATTATCCTTAAATTACTAACTCTTCTACCTCTACTGGAATTATAGTCATCTATCAACATGCCAGCCTATTTGTGTGTGTGTGTGTGTGTTGCATGTGTATGCATATGTATGATATATGGCTGTATATGTGTAGGGACTTATTACTAACAATAAATTAACTAAAGTTATAAACTGACAAGTCCTAGTAACTGTAGCCGGCAATGTTGAAAACAGGGAGCCTTCCAGTGCATCCATCAGCGGGCTCAAGATGGAAGACTTCCTGCAGTTTCTTCTTGAACACAGTTTGTCAGATTCCCTTCTGCCTGGAGTGCCTGCTCTGTTAGGATAATCTACGCTATTCACTGTACTGACCCAAATGTCAGTTTCACCCATGAATATCCACACAGACCTATTCATAATAAGAATTGACCAAATATTTGGACTCCTCTATTCCAGTCAAGATGACATATAAAATTTAAAACAATATGATTTCTCATCATGTAAACAGTTCTGTGAAAAGCTTTTCTTAGAAAAGTTATACCCATCAACATTACATGTTAAAAAGGCTGGCCTAGGGTCTCTGAAAAAACGTACAAGGAAGAAAGAAATGCAGCAGCTAATAGCAGTGGGGACCATTTGTCAGGAAATGGCTGGATAGTAATAGCATGAGATTTTTTTTTAATTTAAGAAAAAAAGTTAACATAATATATCATATACATGAAGAAAATTGCCAGGCATACCAACAAACCCACACAAATCACTGAAAAGCCAGCAGAAACATAAAACAGCACAAATAAAATTACAAAATGAGAGGAAACACAAGGCAGTCAGTATAAACAGAGGTGTGAGAGTTCTCCACATGCAATGTGTATACCTCAATGTTAAAATAACTGTATTATATGTCCAAGAAAGGAAATGAAGTAAAGAATTTGAACAAATAAGGATTTTATACAGAATAATCAAACATATTTGAAAAATTAAATTACCAAAATACTTAAAAAGAAAGTTTTACCAACATATTGGAAACAGTAAATACACAACTAGAGAAATAAAAAAGACTAGGGTTGGACAGGGCTTCAAAAAATGAAAAACAAAACAAAACAAAAAGGGGGACATAAAAGTGTGGGAGACATGATGAGAAGAACTAACCTGCAAATATTTGTTTTCTCAAAAGGAGAGGTGGGTGAGACTGTCGCAGAAGCAGCATTAAAGAATTAATGACCTAGAGTATCCAAAAGTGTGTGTGTGTGTGTGTGTGTATGTGTGTGTGTGTGTGTGTGTGTGTAATGAAAAAGGAAACATAACAACTGATCCTGAGGAAATCCAAAACATCATCAGATCCTACTACAAAAGCCTATACTCAACAAAACTGGAAAACCTGGATAAAATGGACAACTTCCTAGACAGATACCAGGTACCAAAGTTAAATCAGGATCAGATTAACAATCTTAACAGTCCCATTTCCCCTAAAGAAATAGAAGCAGTCATTAATAGTCTCCCAACCAAAAAAAGCCCAGGACCAGATGGGTTTAGTGCAGAGTTCTATCAGACCTTCAAAGAAGACCTAATTCCAACTCTCCTCAAGCTATTCCACAAAATAGAAACAAAAGGTACTCTACCTAATTCATTCTACGAAGCCACAATTACTCTGATACCTAAACCACACAAAGATCCAACAAAGAAAGAGAACTTTAGACCAATATCCCTTATGAATATTGATGCAAAAATACTCAATAAAATACTCAAGCAAAAGATACGGTCAATAAGACAAAAAGGCCACCAACGGATTGGGAAAGAATTTTTACTAATCCTAAATCTGATAAGAGGCTAATATCCAATATTTACAAAGAGCTCAAAAAGCTGGACTCCAGAAATTCAAATAACCCCATTAAAAAATGGGGTACAGAGTTAAACAAAGAATTCTCAACTGAAGAATGCCAAAGGGCTGAGAAGCACCTTAAAAAAATGTTCAACATCCTTAATCATCAGGGAAATGCAAATCAAAATAACCCTGAGATTCCACCTCACACCAGTCAGAATGGCTAAGATCAAAAACTCAACTGTCAGCAGATGCTGGAGAGGATGTGAAGAAAGAGGAGCACTCCTTCATTGCTGGTGGGATTGCAAGCTGGTACAACCACTCTGGAAATCAGTCTGGCGGTTTCTCAGAAAACTGGACATAGTACTACTGAAAGATCCAGTAATACCTCTACTGGGCATATACCCAGAAGATATTCCAACTGGTAACAAGGACACATGCTTCACTATGTTCATAGCAGCCTTATTTATAATAATCAGAAGCTGGAAAGAACCCAGATGTCCCTCAACAGAGGAATGGATACAGAAAATGTGGTACATTTACACAATGGAGTATTACTCAGCTATTAAAAACAATGAATTTATGAAATTCTTGAGCAGATGGATGTATCTGGAGGATATCACCCTGAGTGAGGTAACCCAATCACAAAAGAAGTCACTTAATATGCACTCACTGATAAGCGGATTTTAGCCCAGAAACCTAGAATACCCAAGATACAATTTCCAAAACACAAGAAAATCAAGAAAGACCAATGTGTGGATACTTCATTCCTTTCTAGAATAGGGATTAAAATATACATGGAAGGAGGTGCAGAGACAAAGTTTGGAGCTAAATGAAAGGATGGACCATCCAGAGAGTGCCCCACCCGGGTGGTCCATCACATAATCAGCCACCAAATGCAGACACTATTGCATATGCCAGCAGGGTATTGCTGAAAGGATCCTGATATAGCTGTCTCCCGTGAGGCTTTGAAAGTCCCTGACAAATGCAGAAGTGGATGCTCACAATCATCTATAGGGCAGAACACAGGGTCCCCAATGTAGGAGCTAGAGAGAGTACCCAAGAGCTGTAGGGGCCTGCAACCCTATAGATGGAACAAAAATATGAACTAATCAGAACCCCCAGAGCTCATGTCTCTAGCTGCATATGCATTAGAAGATGGCCTAGTTGCCATTATTGGGGAAGAAAGGCCGTTGGTCTAACAATGTTTATATGCCCCAGTACAAGGGAATGCCAGGGCCAAGTAGTGGGAATGGGTGGATAAGGGAGCAGGGCGGGGGGAGGGTATAGGGGACTTATGGGATAATACTTGAAATGTAAATGAAGAAATTATCTAATAATAAATAAATTAATTAATTTTAAAAAGAAAGGGTAAAAAAAAATTCTTTCCCAATCTGTTGGTGGCCTTTTTGTCTTATTGACAGTATCTTTTGCTCTACAGAAGCTTTGCAATTTTATAAGGTCCCATTTGTCGATTTGTGATCTTACAGCACAGGCCATTGGTGTTCTGTTTAGGAATTTTACCCCTGTGCCCATATCTTCAAGGGTTTTCCCCACTTTCTCCTCTATGAATTTCAGTGTCTCTGGTTTAATGTAGAGGTCTTTGATCCACTTAGACTTGAGCTTTGTACAAGGAGATAGGAATGGATCAATTCGCATTCTTCTACATGTTGACCACCAGTTGTGCCAGGACCATTTGTTGAAAATGCTGTCTTTTTTCCACTGGATAGTTTTAGCTCCCTTGTCGAAGATAAGGTGACCAAAGGTGTGTGGGTTCATTTCTGGGTCTTCAATTCTATTCCATTGGTCTACCTATCTGTTGTTATACCAGTACCATGCAGTGGTTTTTTATGTTGTTTTTGGTTTTGGGTTTTTTTTTTTTTGGTTTTGGTTTTGGTTTTGGTTTTTGGTTTTTTCGAGACAGAGTTTCTCTGTATAGCCCTGGCTGTCCTGGAACTCACTTTGTAGACTAGGCTGGCCTCGAACTCAGAAATACGCCTGCCTCTGCCTCCCAAGTGCTTTTAATACCATGCAGTTTTTATCACAATTGCTCTGTAGTGCAGCTACAGGTCAGGCATGGTGATTCCACCAGAAGTTCTTTTATGGTTGAGGATAGTTTTTGCTATCCTAGGTTTTTTATTATTCCAGATTAATTTGCAAATTGCCCTTTCTATCTCAGTGAAGAATTGAGTTGGAATTTTGATGGGGATTGCATTAAATCTGTAGATTGCTTTCGGCAGGATAGCCATTTTGACTATATTAATCCTGCCAATCCATGAGCATGGGAGATCTTTCCATCTTCTGAGATCTTCTTCAATTTCTTTCTTCAGAGACTTGAAATTCTTATCATACAGATCTTTCAGTTCCTTAGTTAAAGTCACACCAAGGTATTTTATATTATTTGTGACTATTGTGAAGGGTGTTGTTTCCCTAATTTCTTACTCATCCTGTTTATCTTTTGTGTAGAGAAAGGCCACTGATTTTTTTTGAGTTAATTTTATATCCAGCTACTGCGCTGAAGCTGTTTATCAGGTTTAGGAGTTCTCTGGTGGAATCTTTAGGGTCACTTATATATACTATCATATCATCTGCAAATAGTGATATTTTGACTTCCTCCTTTCCAATTTGTATCCCCTTGATCTCTTTTCGTTGTCGAATTGCTCTGGCTAGGACTTCAAGTACTATATTGAATAGGTAAGGAGAAAGTGGGCAGCCTCGTCTAGTCCCTGATTTTAGTGAGATTGCTTCGAGTTTCTCTCCATTTACTTTGATGTTGGCTACTGGTTTGCTGTCTATTGATTTTATTATGTTTAGATATGGGCCTTGAATCCCTGATCTTTCCATGACTTTTATCATGAATGGGTGTTAGATTTTGTCAAATGCTTTCTCAGCATCTAATGAGATGATCATGTGATTTTTGTCTTTGAGTTTGTTTATATAGTGGATTACGTTGATGGATTTCCGTATATTAAACCATCCCTGCATCCCTGGGATGAAGCCTGCTTGGTCATGTTGGATGATCGTTTTGATGTGTTCTTGGAATCAGTTTGCAAGGTTTTTATTGAGTATTTTTGCATCAATATTCATAAGGGATATTGGTCTAAAGTTCTCTTTCTTTGTTGGATCTTTCTGTGGTTTAGGTATCAGAGTAATTGTGGCTTCGTAATTCCAACTCTCCTCACGCTATTCCACAAAATAGAAACAGAAGGTACTCTACCCGTCCCCCCCTTTTTAAGCTAAGGTCTCTAGCTGCAATTGGATGGAGCTCACTGCTTCCGGTGAACTGGATTGACAGCAGCTCCTTACTCCACCCTATGCTGCGGTTGCAGATGCCAGATGCATCCTGCTACATTGTCTTTTTCATGTGTCCTGAGGCCCAGAACTCAGGTGTTCATACTTGGCACAACAAAGATTTATTGACTGAGTCATCTTCTAAGCCCCAAGTTTAAATTTAGGTACAAAATGTTTATATTTAAAGTGTTTAGGTACAAAAAGTTTATATTTAAAGTAAATGTTTATATTTTAAAATAATACATGTTACAGATAATTTTGTATAATAAAAATGCAAATTTTTCTGGAGCATGAGTGAGAGAAGATTACTGTTGGGGAGGTGGGGTGGTTGTTGAAGCTGTGTCTTGAACTCTTGAGAGAACACTTGCAGTATCCATTTCTTTTACTGTTAAGTACATTATTTATTTTATTTCCGTTTCTTCATTCTTTTAAACTAATATTCATTTGTACAGTTTCCTTTTATATTTTAAATAATCTTTATTTTTATTTTATGTATATAGATGCTTTACCTGCCTATATGCCTATATATCATGTGCACGCAGTGCCTGTGGAGGCCAGAGTGCCATTTGTTCTTCCAGAGGATATGGGTTCGATTGCTAGCACATACGTGCTGGCTCACAACCAATTTTTTTATGTGCTTGTAATTCTTTATAAGAATTTTATAAGTTAACAAGACATTTACAGAAAAAGGGGGGCGGGAGTGAGGGAAGAAGGATGAGGATTTGGCATGAGGGATTGGGTGGTTTTTTTCAAGTTGATGAATATTCATTATTAAGACCAATTTCTTTTGGCAAAAGGCAAAGAAAGCAGGAAATTTCAAAGTATTCATTGTTTTCAAATTCTCCAGTGTGTCCTCTGTGTGGAATAGAATAATAAAACGACAAACAATTTTAGTTGAAAGTTGTGCATTATTAGATGGGATAACAGGTGTCTAAGTACTGTAGTGTCTTATTCAGACACTCATGCCTTCAAACTGCCTTCCAGCTAACTTCGCTGTATGAGAGCTTAAGTTTGCGCAACCAGCACTTAGAAGAAGAAGTCAAAGATCTAGCAGATAAGAAGGAATCAGTTGCCCACTGGGAAGCCCAAATCACAGAGATAATTCAGTGGTGAGTGCCCTCCAGAGTGCAGTTGTGGGGGGTGGGGCTGTGGCCAGGGTTGGTGTGACTCTGAGTTCCTGACACCCTCATTGTCTTCCTTTGCTATGGAAATAAAGTTACTGTAAGCTTGTAAAATGGAAAAGTAAGCCTTTAAAGAACTTAAACACTTCCATCTGCTTTTGATGTTCCCTAAGATCAAAACTCCATATTTATGGTTATTTTAAGAAACTGATAGCCTGAGAAAAATGTAAAAGATGAGCAATACGGTGTTTGTAAGGATAGCACAGCAGCTCACAGATGGCATTTTTAAAGTCTCAAAAGATTGTGGCTTAGATTCACAAACTATTTCCTATACTCTGAGGACTAATTTTGATTATTTGGCCTATGAATTTTGTCATTTTCATTTACTAAATGATTGTTACCATGCTTATAAAGGTTTGTATCTCTTATACTACATGGAGAAAGGAACCCAGTGAAGACTTTTTCTTAATAACTTTTATATTTATTTAAATCTTTACCCATTTTAACCTTTATATTAAAATAACCAGCTCCTTTATATATATATATATCTACAAACCAGTTTATTATTTATTGAGGATTTTAATTTCCTGTGATTATATCAGCTTAATCAGTTTTCTGCTTTCCCTTATCAGATTTCTAATACCCTTCTTAAATCATAACCCAAATATGTCTATGCTGACCTAACTGTAGCGTTCTTTTGATAACTAATCTTTGCTTACACATGTGCCCAGATTGTAGAAATTTACTTAGGTTCCAGAAAACAGAACTGTTAGTTTGTTAGTGTTTAATTCCTATCTACACCATTGGATTTATATTTCTAAAGGGAATCATTTTAACATTTGGCCAAGTTTATAATGGAGCTGAACAATAATAAAGGAAGAGCTGGAAAACTGCTTTATAAGTTGGTGTTTTCAAAGCCTGTGAATCCCAGGCCACCTCTATCTTCCCAGTGACGAGGACAGTGAGAAGTGATCCAGATGAAGGAAGGATTTTTTTTTTTTATTCACTTATTCATTCAGTAACTGAGTTGTTCATTTTTAAAGACATCTTTTCACCAAATGCTCATGGCTGACCACAAATTCTTGGTCCTCCTAAGAAAAACGTAGCAGCATCTGAACCCTGCAGTGAAATAACTGCCATCTGAAGATGCCAAATACTAAGAGTTCTGGAGAAGCGTAAATAAAGTCAGCCTGGCTGCTGGAGCGAAGCATTAGGCTACATTTACTCATTGGCCTGTAATTCAGTTTGAAATAACTAGAAATTTCAACAGTAGGAAATTTGTTGTTTAAAAGTATGTATGTGTGTGAGTAGAGGTAGGCTAGACATCAACTTTGGATTGAATTGCTTCTTCGGTCACTGTACCCTTTCTTTTTTTTTTTAAGTATAATTTAACAAATTTTCTGTCTAAATCATACTGATTTTTATTAACTTCATGACCTCAAGATAATAAATAGAAACTGGACTTGGCTTTAACATTAATTCTTTCATTATTATTTAATAATATTTCTAGAAAATAGGGATGCTTCATTATAACCCTGATTTCTGCAGAATATCATATTTAGAATTTTCTAACTTCAGCTTTAAATAAAATATGTATGTTTTGTGAGATAAAATGTAAGAGTCAGATAATGAGAACCTTAGTAGTCTTCAGAAAGCCTTATGCTTGTCCGGTGGGAGCTCTAAAGGGTCATCCAGCATTTGTGGTTCACGGATGATTTACTGTTTGTCAGATGTACGTAACCTGGGCTTCCCCAAACACTGCCAGCTTCCATTTGTACATAACTGAGCAGTTAATAAATCTGTGCCTACCTCTTGACAGGTAGCGGTCATACTGTGGCCAATCTTTTCAAGGAGTTCTTTGAGTATTTAAGTTTTTGTCACTTGTTTCTTAATGAAGCTTTAAATTACATACATCACTGAAGTTTTCCTGTCTCTTACTTTGTACTATGTCCACCTTTGTGCGTGTGTCCTCTAGGGTGAGCGATGAGAAGGATGCACGAGGCTATCTTCAGGCCTTAGCTTCTAAAATGACTGAAGAATTGGAAGCATTAAGAAATTCCAGCTTGGGGACACGAGCAACAGTAAGCAGGCTCTGCCGTCTCACACTGAGGCAGAAAGCACATATAAATCTGACTTCTGTAAAAGTTCTTGTGAGAAATATTTTAGATCTTTATAAGAAAATATAACATATTACTGTTAGCTCTTATTATATAGCTACTTATTATCAAAGGAACTGAAAAGAAAAAAAACAATTATTAGTTTATTTGTAAATATTTACTGATATTTCTGGATTTAATGAAAATGTATTTTCACAAGTTGTGTGTCAGTTCTATGCAGTTATCAGTGATATTGCTTATAAAATAGCTGCTAGATTGACTTGATTATAAAATTTAACCTTAAGAATAAAATAGGGAACTAAGACATAGCCATATTACTCTATAGGATATGCCCTGGAAAATGCGTCGTTTTGCAAAACTGGACATGTCGGCTAGACTAGAGTTGCAGTCTGCTCTGGATGCAGAAATAAGAGCTAAGCAGGCCATCCAGGAAGAGCTGAATAAAGTCAAAGCATCTAACATCATAACAGAATGGTAAGGACCAATCATCTATTCACTACAGTAGTTTATAAACTTGTTAAAGTTACATGTTTTGTTGCCTGTTAAGGGTTGTTGTTTGTTTGTTTGTTTGTTTTTTAAAGCAAAAAATGATGACCAGAAGATGGGAATACAATTCAGTAGTATAATGCTTGCCTGGCACGCCCAAGGCCAGACATCTGCTCCACCTTCCTGACAAAAGTGAGGAACGGTTTGGGGAGACAGCTGTCATAAAAGTGCTTATCTTATAAGCATGAAAACCTAAATTTGAGCCCCACATTTAAACACAAAGTGCTGGGAGCCATAGCACCTGTCTGTAATCCTAGGGCTGGAGAGAGAGGAGAGGAGAGGGAGAGGAGAGAGAGAGAGGAGAGGGAGGATTCCAGCTCACTGGCCAGGCAGCTACCCAGGTCAGTGAGCTCAAAATTCAGTGAGAGACTTTGTCTCGGAACCTAAGGTGAAGAGCTGTGAGGAAGGCACTGATGCTGCCCTCTGTCCTGCACATCTGTGTACACACACCCAGACACACACGTGAGACAGTGACCACAAAAAGTTGTCAAGATTTGAAAAGCAAAGGTGTGATTCTAGGTAACATCTCATACAGCCTTGGTTTTTTTCAGGCTTTCCATAGATGGACTATCAGTTTTAAATAATATTCTATTCTTTGTTTTTCTCCTCATATGTAAAGTTTAATTAACTCAAATTTTTTTCTATTAAATGTAAAATTCTCTCACATTCTGTATAGAATAAAACTTGAAGCCAGAACGAAATACAAATATCTGAAAATTGGGACCTCAACCATAGGTCTTTTACAAATGGTCATTTTAGTGATGTTAAATTTTGTGGATATTTGTTTGTTTGGGGGTTTGAGATGTTAAGTTTTGTAAAGGCAAAATAATTAGGATTATCTTCAAGGCCCCTTTATTTATTTAAAAATAAGCAAAGCCCTAGTATCCAGGGCATTTGGCTACTAAACATATCCCCTTGATTCTTGTCATAACAGCAAAACAAATTCTATTTTAGATGCATAAATGATGAAACAAAAGTTTTTAATTGGATTAGATATTAAAATGGTTCAAAAATAAGTCATAGGACTGGACAGATAGCCCAGCAATTGAGCATTCTCATGGTTTTGCCGGGGTCCAAGGTTTGATTTTCAACAGTTAGATCACAACTGCCTGTCAGTGTAGTTCTGTAGAATCCAAAATGTTGTGGATTCCTTAGGGAATCTGTTTTCATGCAGTAAACATAAACTCATATAGACAGACAGACAGACAGGCACACACACACACACACACACACACACACACACACACACGAAGAAAGACAGACAGACAGACAGGCAGACACACACACACATGAAGAAAGATAAACAAATCTTTAAGTCAGTTAGTGGGTAACATTTGAACAATAGTAAGTCACAGTAAAAACTATAAAGGGCTTGCCGCCTTGAGACTTAAGCTATACACACTCCTGTTGATGTAAATGTCACAGGCATAAATTACGTTTTAATTAAATATGCTTGTGAAGCATTGAAAGAGAAGTCTTTCTGGAGAATATGAAGTAGGCCTCACATAAAGAATGCCCAAACGCCACTGAGGGAGTGTCAGCTTCCTCTTGCTTTACATTGCAGTTCACACTTTTGCTCATAAAGCAGAGCTGAGTCAGAGTGAAAGTCATAAACTACACGGTGATGTATGAAGAAAGTCTAACAGGATTCCTAAATTAACCTTTGGTTTCATACTATTATTACATGTAATTAATATTAATTCAGCTCAGGGTCCTCAGATGTTTCTATAAAGGCACGTGCAGCCTCTTCCCAGTCCTTACTCCCAGTGTGGCAGCAGCAGTCCTGTCCTAAGGCTTGTCATGCTAGGGACTGAGCTAGGGCTTCCTCCACAGGCCAGGCAAGTCCTTTGCTGCTAAGCTTCATCCCAAACCTGGCAGCCACCATCTTTACCTAAATGAATGAGCCTGGCTTGCTTTATTAATTTGTATAATAGCGGGTGGCAGGCTGCATTTGTCTTCATGCCTTAGTTAGCAGTCTTGTAATTTAGCCTCACAGACATTTAAACCAAATCAGCTATTCAAAACTAATGACCGTTTTCCTTTCCTGCTTGTTTAAGTAAACTGAAAGATTCAGAGAAGAAGAACTTGGAACTGTTGTCCGAAATTGAGCAGCTGATAAAGGACACTGAAGAGCTTAGATCTGAAAAGGGTATGAGAATGTGTGATTGCATCAGCGCTTGCTGTACTGAATGGCCATTACTGCAGAGGAGCCAGCTTACTGCACAGATGGAGAATTCTTTACCTAAGCAGCCACACATGTACACACCCTCAAGAGTTCGTGCAAACACACACACACACACACACACTCATGCATATATACATGTGCATAGACTGGCTGAGCTATTATGTATTAGTTAATATACATTATATTAAGAATTTTAAATTACAGAAATGACCGCTTTGGCATGAATTTGACTGTTATTTCAGTGTTAAAATATACTTCATGAGTAACTTTTGAGTTGGGATAAAAGTATTTTGTGATGTATTTATAATGTTCTCACGTGTCATCTGAGGTAGTCACTTCAACAGTGGTGCTGTATGGTAACATTAGAACTTAGTGTAGAAACTTGAAAAGGGAGAAGTTGATTTGGGGGCAGAGTCTTGTTGAATAGCCCATGGTGTTCTTGAAATCAGAATCCTCTTGCCCACTTCCCCAGAGTGCTAGGATTGCATTTATTAGCACTGTCTATGGGCCTACAGTATACAAAATCTTATGGGTACAGGAAAAACAATCAGGGAAACAATATAAAATTATTAAGATAACTAACTCAATATTAATTATTTTACTAATGAAGAATTATTTGGGTGTTTGTTGTCTTTTTCCAGGTTGGCTGATGCTTACATTGTTTGTCCTTTTTGATTTACCAGAATATATTAGTATTTTTTTTAGAACTTTTGTTCTTCTTTTTACATGTACCTAGTTCAGAGCATGTCATAACCCTATGATATAAATCTCTTATACAATTTTTCTATAATGTGGACATTATAAGGGTGATGATTTAGTAAAAATAAATTCAGAATGTGACTTATTTTAGTAAAGACATTTTATATAGAATTATCAAAAATCCATTTTTCTGCCAATGGCCATTATCAATTACTGGATTAATATATGGGCTTTGTTTTTAGCTAAGAGTTTCTTATTATTTCCCATATCCATAATACTAAGGAGAACAAACGAACCACATAAAAGCACTAAAGTACTTTATGGCACCTTTTTTCATTGATTGAATTTTTTATTTTAAGATTTATTTATTTTATGTATTCACCATTGCTGTCTTCAGACACACCAGAAGAGGGCATCAGACGCCATTGTAGATAGTTGTGAGCCACCATGTGGTTGATGTGAATTGAACTCAGGACCTCTGGAAGAGCAGTTAGTGCTCTTAACCACTGAGCAAAAGTGAATAAGAACTCACAATTCCAGGATAAGCCATCCTGCTAAATGATCATGCTTGATTTTAATTCATACACAGCGGAGAAGTATATTAAGGAAGAGAAACAATATGTAATATGAGTGCCTGTGGTCCTAAAAGCAGTTTAACTAGAATGACACCTGTGCCAAATAACAGTGATAGATCAAATTGACTGCATTATTTTTATATTATATCCAAACTTAAAAGACTTTGACATTTCTGGCACATGAAAGCACATTAAACAAAGCATTTCTTATTCAGAATATTGCAAAATTTCATTATGTTACAGCATGATATATTGTGCTATATAACTGAGTTTACAAAATGAGGGCAAACTCCTTTTCTATATTTTATTTACTATTTTATTCCCAATATCTAGAAAAGTATCTGCTACAACACTTGTGTGTATGTGTGGAGAGAGACAGAGAGAGACACAGAGAGAGAGAGAGACAGAGAGAGACAGGGAGGCAGAGAGACAGAGACAGACAGAGACAGAGGGTAGGGGAGGTACATACATGCCTTGGCATCCATACAGAGGTTAGAGAACAGCCTTCAGAATTTAGTTCTCTCACCTGTGGGTCTTAGAGATTGAACTCAGGTCTTTAGGCTTGGCAGCAAGAGCCTTTAGCTGCTGAGCCATCTTAGCTGTTCATAATAGGCTCATAATAAATATTTGTTGATTAAATATTTGAACTGCCTGTTTGATAATTATGATATATTAGAATAATATTAACATTGAGAAGCACATAAATCAGTGATTGGGAGACAACTAACTGTAAAATGCTTACTTTGCAAGCATGAGTGTCTGATTTCAGATTCTGAGTACCCACATTCCCATCACCCAGGGGGGATGCACCTGAAATCCCAGCTCTGAGAGAGAAGGAAAAAAAAACAAAAACAAAAACAAAAAAAAACCCTGGAGTTCACTCACAAGTCATTTTAACAAAATGTGAGCTTTAGTTTTAGTGAGAGGCCATGTTTCAAAAACAAAACAAAACATAAGAGGGCAACAGGGAAAGATTCCCAGTGACTGCCCCTAACCTCTGAATGTAGCACATGGCCATGCACCCAAATATAGAGACAGAGCACCTGCCCTGTGCCAGGTAGAGAAACACAAACCAGCTGGCAAGTCTTTATGATAGAAAAGTCAAAGCTGTACATGGGGGATGGAGAGATGGTGGCTAGAGAGAAGGCTCAGAGGTTCAGAGCCCGGGGAAGGGGGGTGCGGGCGGGGGTGAGGTGGGTGGAAGGGAGCTTCTAGAAGACCAGGTTTAATCTCCAGCACCCAGAGTAGGCCACAGCATTCTGTAACTCCAGTCCCAGGGTTCTGATGCCTCCTCCTGGCCGCCACAGGCACTGCATGCACATGGTGTACAGACACACCTGAAGGAAAAACATTCATAGATATAAAAAAATTTTTAATTAATTATGATAGGCTATTTCTGCTTTACCTCCCCTAATATTTATTATCATCTCTGTATTTAGAGAATTTTTTGAGATATATATTTAAATTTATCATAGTCAAAATGTATGTACATTTTTTTAAAAATCTAATCTGAGAAAAAATGAATTTTGGATTCTTCATTCTTCAGGAAGCTAATACTTGAAATAGGAAAAAATGTAATTAACTATATTTTATTAATGAAATAAATATTATATTTCATACATGCTGAAAAGATTATTTTTTTTTAAAGTATTTCAAAAGATGTACCTTATTTGGCTGGTAAATGAATTTAGAAAAGTCACAGATAGACAAGCTTCTAGTTTTACGTTATTTTTCAAATCGCCCAAAAGATATTTTATTTTATTATGACGTATTAGATCAGCGGTTCTCAACCTTCCTAATGCTGTGATATCTTAAAACAGCTCCTTATGTTGTGATGACCTCAACCATAAAATTATTTCGTTTCTAGTTCATAATTGTAATTTGCTACTGTTATGATTCTTAACGTGGATATCTGATACACAGGGCACAGGTTATGGATACCTGTGAAAGGGTTGCTTGACCCCCAAAAGGGTCATGAGCCGCAGGTTGAGAACTGGTGCACGAAGTTTAACTGTTACAGAGTCTGGGAAACACTTACGTATTTTGGTTTTTTAACTATGTAGAGTTAATATCAACTTTGAAACATAGTAGTTTTATTTTTAAAAACGTTAATAGATTGAGACAAGAGAGGTTATCCATGAAAGTTATTTTTAGTTGTTCTACTTTAAAAAGAAAGTTGCTGCTGTTTTCTAGGTATAGAGCACCAAGACTCACAGCATTCTTTCTTGGCATTTTTGAATACGCCTACCGATGCTCTGGACCAATTTGAAGTAAGTACCTGCACTGAAGACCCTCGGGTCTACTTACAGCTCACTCTGGGACCTAAATTTACCTGCAGTCAAACTTTAATTGCAGCTGCATAAGAGAACCTAGCATCATAGGAATAAGTGAATAGAAACATGTAAGGGAAGGATGTTTGCATTCTTATGGAAGCATGACAACATTTGTATGTAATAAAAACATCTAAGAGTCGGAAACCAACAGCTGTTATTAGACTTAAAAGCAGTTTCAACTTCAACCCCCTGAACAAACAGTGAAAGCAGGGAAAAAAAATCCCAATTTTTGAAATAATTTTCCTTTTCTCCAAAGATTGGAGGCAAAGTAAAAATAAGTGAAAGCAAGAGCACGCACTCTAGCTCACTGCCAGCTCGTGCTCCAAGTCAGTTCCAGGAGTGTGCACTAGAGAATGCTGCCTGATAAAAGTGCCAATCTACACTCTGTTAGCTGTACTCTGAAGTATTGATTGTGTAGCTCTTTGCTCTTTGTCATTCTTTCCTTCTTATTTAAATATTTTGCTGAAAAAAAGTAATATAATATCAAAGTGTGTTTTACATCAGAAAATATAAGTTATTGGTTATGGCCTTGTACAGCCGTTAGAAATCCTACAATCTCTGTGCAAGGCTTGGATCTAAGAACTGGAACGTGCAGTGAGCACAGATGACAGAGCCGATCCTCTCATGGCTTACATTCCATCGGTAAGAGCTAGGAGCAGATGCCCTGGTTCAGTTGTTATTTTCAGAAGTGTACCATTAACTTAATTAGCAGTGACTTGCCATGCACTGCCATTTTATTACATTGGGGACAGTAACTGAATTTCATTTCTTGGGGAAGGGAGGAAGAATCAATCCCTAAGCTCTTGACAGTGGTGACAGTAACTACTTTTCTCATTTACTTATTGAACAAATGCCATTTGCCTTTCAGTTGTTTTTTATTTATTATTTGTTTGTATTAAATTGCTTCATCCATATTTTCTATTTTTTATTGCTGAATTCGTTAAATAGGATTCCCTTTCTTCTTCCTCATCCTCACTGATTGATTTTTTGGATGACGTAAGTCTTTGATTTTCAACCAATGCATCCTTCAGTAAAAAAGATCAGTGAATTAATTTGAAGAATTTGCCTAGTAATGCAGTCAGTTTTAGAAATATAACTTGGAAATATATGTGAGCCAAATGCTTCTTTTTTATAAATATAATGGTCTATCATTATTAAATGTGATATAGTTAAAAAAAAAACTTTTCAAAAAAAATGCTTAGGCCTTTGGCAAATCTCTGTGTTTCCATTCTTTACCAGAAAGACTGGAATGCTTGCTTCCGCTCCGTCCCTGTCCAGTGATCAGCGGCTCCTTTTGTCTTTCATGGCTTCGCTTTTACTCTCTCCTTTTCTCTTCAGCATCATGCTGTTTCTATGTTGTTACTTTAAAAGAAGCCTCTGATGGAGTAATGAAAAAAGTAATGACATTTTAAGAGTTAACTTCTTAGTTAAGAATATAAATTAAATTTTAATGCAGACAGATTTCTAATGTTCAAAGTAATTTTAAGTAAATTGTGCACTATATGCCCCATTTGGCTGCTTTAATATATTCTACCTGAATTAATTGTGTAGAATTAATTGTGTAGATCTAACACTATATAGTGCCTGATGCATCGGTCTCCACCAGCGCTGGCTTTACATTCATTTTCTGTTCCACTGTAGATGACTCAGAATCCTTGATATCCTGTTGAACTTGCAGACTAAGTAGAAATTAAAAGATAAAAGAGTTTAAATGTAAACAATGTACATTAAAGTATTTTAAATGAGGGGAAATTCATTAAATATTCCTAATATTTTGTTAAAGTACAATATTCAGAAGATGATTTCAGCATAATTTTTCACTGGAATTTTTTTTATATTATTTTTCAAATTCCTAAACAACAAAGAGACTTTTTGGTGTGTTTGAAAATATACCCAAACCTGTTTCCCTCTAAAATTGAAATTTTTGTTGTTCTTAAAACAATTAATAATGATGTATGGTTCTGTAGTATAATTGAAAGATAACTGTCCTGAAAACATCACATTCCATGTCTCAATCTTTTGTTTGTTATGCTAAAACAATATTGTACTTTCATTATCACATTAGAAAGTTTGAGTAAATTACCAAGTTCTATTTACTACTAAACTGTTTTCGCTTTTCCTAAACAAATTCTCACCTTCATCCTGGCTCTCCCATAAGCACTCGGGTTGTAGAACCTGAGCAGTGCCATAGAGATCTGAGTGTCCCTCTGCAGACTCCTGCTGCAGGAGCACTCTGAGATTGCTCCTCTAGATGGCATGGAAGTGCACCCAAGCCAGACCCACTCCCAGCCACACTTTCCCTCTAGGACTCCTCAGCAACTGTTAGACAGCACAGCTCATCCCAGCACAGAGCTGAGTCTTAGAAAAGGGGCAGAAGCGGCAAATACAGAAGTGGATGCTCACAGTCATCCATTGGACGGAGCACAAGGTCCCTAATGAAGGAGCCAGAGAAATACCCAGGGAGCTGAAGGGGGCTGAAGCCCCATAAGAGGAACATCAATATGAACTAACCAGTACCCCCAGAGCTCCTTGGAACTATACCACCAATCAAAGAAAACATAAGGTGGGACTTGTGGCTCTAGCTGCGTATGTAGCAGAGGATGGCCTAGTTGGTCAGCAATGGGAGGAGAGGCCTGTGGTCCTGTGAAGGTTCTATGCCCCAGTATAGGAGAATGCCAGGGCCAGGAATAGGAGTGGGTGGGTTGGGGAGCAGGGGGAGGGGAGAGGGGATAGGGGATTTTCAGAGGGAAAACTAGGAAAGGGGATAACATTTGAAATGTAAATAAAGAAAATATCTAATTAAAAAAAGAAAAAGAAAAGGGGCAGAAGGCTTCCTAACACGCAGTGAGTGAACTCAAGCTGATGCACAGACGCTGCTGGGTTCTGTGCGGTTGTTTGGGGGTTTTGTTTTGTTTTGTTTTTGCTTCACACCTTTCCAAGGCACGAGTTGCTGTTGTTCCATTCTTCCAGTAAACCTCGTAAGCTGCCTATTCCACTTTCTAGCATGGAGTCTGAAGGAGATTACCTGGCCTTTCAGTACCTAGGTTTGCTCATCTGACAATAGTTGAAGTTATCATCCTATTCTCATAAAGTGGTTTGAACAGTTTTCTGTTCTTAATTTATACTCTTGTTTCTTTTGTTCATTGTTTATAACTATGACCATGTTTCCCTGTGTTAACCATTCACTCATTTTATTATTAAAGTCACAGCAAAATTATGTTTAAATAGTAGCATTAAATCTTTGATATGTTCATGTTTCACATCCATGATATTCTATGAAACACAAGTTCAGTAGCTCCTATTGTTGAGTATTTAGATTCTTAAGGAGTAAGAACTTTTCTTTATCCTACAACTGGTTATAGTGTACATTTTCCTTATAATGTGTGACTTTCCTTACATTAAGTAGGTTCTAGTCCCTAAGTAACCTCAAATACCGTCCCTCTGGTTATCCACTTCTATCTTCTATTATTGCTATCAAAAAGAATGTTGAAGGACTAATGTTTAATTGCAGCCAGATCCTCCACATTTAGAGATCACAAGTTTAATTTGGTGTTGTGTCCACATATCATCTGTCTTCTCAGTTCTTACACACACACACACACACACACACACACACACACACACACACACACACATGTCCAGGGTTGCTTTCAGATTTCTCAGCTTTATTACTAATAGTCCTTGCCTCCAAGTTTACCTACTGCTCTTCTCCTACTTTTATTCTTTGATTTGGACTATTAAAATTATCATTTCATGTTTAGAACCACACGGAACTAGTCTTCTATTCATGATTTTCCCTGAGATTGTTTTGTCTGTTTATTCACAATTCATATGAATGCTGGAATTTTTATCAGGATGGGGAGATGGTAAGAGCAGGATGCCTTAAGTCACGCTGTGTAGTTAATCCTGTGTAGGAATAGCTTTGACATAGGGAAGGAGTTTATGTAATCCCCAGGAAAGAGACAGATGAGGCAGTGCAGGGGTGTGCTCAGCACTGTGCATCTGTCACATGAGAGGATGGCTGTGTGGGCTGCTTGCACACAGTGTGGACTTCAAAAGAACCCTAGAAAATATCCAGGACAATGGTCTAAGCCTCTGTATCACACCTTTCTGTTTGAAGAGTGGCTTTAGCAAGGGTGGCTTTAGCAAGGGTGGCTTTGAGGGTTTTCATCTTTAAGGAGAAACACAAGTGTAGAGAGAGGGTTTGTATGGCATTCCTTAGTGCACATAAAGAGACACATTTTTAATGAAATAAAGGCATGACAAAAGGACACAGGAAGGATTATACTTAATTAAGATTATACTTAATCTGCAGTAGAGAAAATAACATGATCTCTTCTGTGAAAATCCATATCCCTTCTACCTTTCCTTTTCACTCAGCTCCATACATACCCCTAATCCTGATGAGTTCACATGAGGCCCAGCCTCACATTCTATGTAGACAACCAGATGAGGACAAATAGAAATTAAAGTTCTAATATCTGAAGTTTAGACATGGAAGAAGATACTGGATCCATAATCCAGCTTTCTATTTACCTCATATTGCTTTTCTTCCTCATATTCTGTCAAGTAAGAGAAATGAGTTAGCAGACAGAGTTTACACATAAAGTTTAACCTCAATTAAAATCTTACTTAAATGCTCCAGAATATTGAACTCGGCCATGCTTCCTCCTTTCACTAGTGTTTTGATTTTACCATGGCTCTCACAGTGATCCACAGATCTTACATTTTCACAGAGCCAATCTCAAGGCCTGAAGATGTTATCAGGGTGGACAGTATAGAACTTTGCTTTTGTTTTCTGTTGTCAGTGCTGATGATCTCCAATTTAGTTCTCAGAATTTTAAAAGTCACCTTTGAAAAGAGCAAATGGATAAACCAAAGCTCCTAAATTATATGTTTTATGGGCGCGCGCACACGTGTGTGTGTGTGTGTGTGTGTGTGTGTGTGTGTGTGTGTGTGTGTGTGTGTGTGTTGTTTTACTATGGTTCAAATAAGTTTTATTAAGTGATTGCAAATAGGAACTCAAAATTAAATAGACCTATTGTTGTTGTTGCAATTGTTCACAACTTGATGGAATGCTGCCATGTGGATCACTATATGTGTGCAATGCAAACTTCAGCCTGAGACCACATCTTAGCAGTTGTTTCCTTACTGTTTTTATCTGACAGTTTCTCCTGGATATAAATGTACTTGAATGTATCAAAACAATGGTGTTGTACATATGTCTGTATGCTATATGTTGGTACAGAGGGCCTGGGGCCTGTCCTATGAGTATGTGTAACGTGGTGTTCTCTCTCTGTTGAAGCGCTCTCCGTCCTGTACTCCAGCTAGCAAAAGCAGACGTGTAAGAGACTCCCGCACTGTGTGCTGTCCCAATGCCTTCTGCCTGTGTCTGCCCCTGGCCTTTAGCTGCAGAGCCCTTGAGCATGCTCCATGTGTCATTGCACCTCTCATGCATGTGCTGTTGCTCCTGCGCCACCCTCTCTCTCCTCTCTTCTCCTCCCTGTCTCTCTCTCTCTAGCCCTCCATTTTGGCTTTGGCCGCAGAGCTTTAGGAATGCTCTTTATGTAAATTTATACAACTAAGCCACAAAAATAGTAAGATACCTTTTAAAAGTGTGCTCATAGAAAATCTGATACACACAATTGTGTAGAGTGTCCAGGCCATTTATAGATCTCATTGACTGGATTTTATATAAATCAGTTCTGAAGAAATTGTGAGGTAGGTATTTAATGGATGCCAAATGAATTTCCCTAAATATTTTACACAGTATGGATTTAGAAAAATAATTTTAATAATAACTTTTGTAATCTAATTTTAAGATTTAAAAAGATTCTATACATTATTAATACTGGAAACATCTTCCATTGCCAGTGCTAGCTCCATGCATCTGGACCTCAAGTGTTTGGCCACTTCCCAGGCTCTGTGTGGCTCTGATATGTTCCAGGTGGGGAATCTGTATGTGGAAAGGTCCCGGGCTTTTATAAGCCAGCCTACCACAGCACCTGCCACACACACCACCAAGATGCTTAGCTGCATTTGTATGCAGTGTTAAATAGCACTAAAGGACATTCATTGGGAGATAAAAATTGTAACTTTGAGCTGTCAGCTTCATGATTGGCAAGCACTTTTATTCGAGAGTTCCTAGAGATGGAAAGTTGGAGATGAAGTACTTCTTGGTGAACACGAGAGGTAGTAGGATGGACATTGATTCTTGTTTTCTTTCTGAACTGATGAAGGATGTTGTCACATAAACATAAGTAACACTAGCATTACAGATAATTTGAACAGCCCCCTCAGCTGTCAGGGCTGTACTCAGTGGATCTATGAGTTCATCTGCCCTCTATTAGTAGAGATCTAAAAGATTTCTGCTTCTACAGATGTCTTGATTGTTTTGAAATTTATAGAGTTAAGCCAGTAGATACTTAAATCTATAAAATTATTAGTAACTATTTTGTAATGGGAAGGCTAGCATTTGTCTGCCCATCTGTACTAGATTTGAATTATCAGCCTGTGAACTGAATGAATTTATCATGGTTTGTTTTTAATCAGGTTATAATTCAGAAAGGCTTTGTTTTATTGATAATTTTATTAAGAATTAGTTATATCTGATTAGTAATCCATGTACACTGTGGGAAATTTGGCCATGTAGAACTCAAGAAATAAGAAAAAAAATTGAGGGAAGTGACTGCTCTATAATTTTTACTCCTAATCCTGTATCTTTATATGACAGCATCTAAAGAAGCTGCCGTTAACCAGAACCTGTCAGTATGGCAGTCTTGATTATATCCTTTCACAGCGTCCTTCAGTTCCTCCTTGGCTTAGTAACTGACTTTTTCCCTTTAATTTGTAAAGAAATATGTTCATAAAAACATATGAAAGAGTGTAAATTACCAAGTCATTAAGTGAGAACTCTGTGGTGGCATTGTAAAGTAGTCTCTGGGACATGGTTGTAACATTGTTATTTCCATACAACACAAATACCATTTCTAATCGTGGCTTTGAGCCTAACATTGACATAGGATTTCATATATACCATGTTTTCAGATGATTAAATGCTTTTGTAAACTTAAAATTTTTTCCCTTGAAATAGCGCAGAAATAAGGAAACATCCTAGAGTTGGCCATTTCTATGCTGTTAAGCCTCACTTGCAGGTTGAAGACTTAAAGTTCTATTAAATAATCAATTAAGTATATTATAAGAAAAATGTTATAAATAGTATTGTTAATGTATGGGTACAAATGACTGGGGAGAGTTCCATCTGATTCTTTTTTTTTTTTNTATATTTATATTTTCCAAATGAAATAATATTTCTATAATACTAGAGGTTGGTCATAAGCTCAGTTAACAGAAATAACTATTTCACTAAAGGTTTTATGCTCTAAACACAAAACATTGGCTTCTTTATTTCAAGAATGCTTGTAGCTAAAACCAAATTTGTTTTTTTTTAAAAAGTAGATTTTTTTATTTCAAATTATAGTTCCTGATACAAGCAATATATTAGATGCAAGCTATTTTTTACTAAATTATAATTTATTATCTATATTAAATATCAGTCTCTTTTTACTTTAAAACAAGTTGCGTGTATGAGTGCTATTGCCTGGCCATCTTGAGAGGTCCAGAGTATCGGTGATGCAGGGTCACGGTGATACAGTCACGGCCATTGTCTTCAACCCTCTAGGTGGAAGAATAACATGAACTAACTAGTTCCCCCTGCGCTCATGTCTCTAGCTGCATATATGGAAGAAGATGGCCTGATTGGCCATCATTGGGAGGAGAGGCCCCTTGGTCATACAGACTCTATATGCCCCAGAACAGGGGAATGCCGGGGCCATTACGTGGGAGGGGGATGGGTAGGGGAGCAGGGCGGGGACGCGGGAGGGTAAGGGAAAATTTCTGGATGGCATGTGAAATGTAAATGAAGAAAATACCTAATAAAGAGAAAAAAAAAAAGAATTCTGAAGTCAGCAATCACAAATTTTCTTTTTCTAGTGGCTCACTCACTGCCATGTCATATCTTTATAGGACCATAAAACATGCTGATAAATGTTTTAACACCTGACTCCAGTCAATAAACTGCTTAATAAATTGCCAGTTTTGTGATAGAAACTCCTGTTCACCCATGGCCGAGAAGGTGGTGTGACTGCATGCTTTAGCTCTGTGCTGGACAGCATACCCTGTGCTCGCCTCTGCTCACTCACAGTCCTATTACACAGGGAGCCGGCCTGCTCTAAAATGTGGGTCAGTATTAGTGAAAAACACAAGCTATCTGCCCTTGACTGTAGAGATATTGAAGCCACAAGAGGTAAAAGTCATTGGAACTATTTATTCCTATTCACAAAATTACCTTATATCCAGGGTTTATTGTCTTAATGTTGAGTATAAGGGCTCCAGGATTTTATGATAGCTCAAAATTTTTTTAAAAAATGAACTTATTCTTAAAATAGCGCAGTTTTCGATGTGTAACAAATCTTCCACTTAGACAACTTGTGTGACTGAGTCATTTTAGGTTCTTATTGTAAAACATTTCAGAGCTGCTTCTTTACCTTGCAATTTATATAATTAAATAGACAAAAGAATAAGGAGAATGTAGGAAGTGAGAAACACTCCTGTTTTATATAGCTAAATATAATTTGATTACCTTCTTCTTAGCTGTCCCCAGATAAAGTTGTGAATGAGGCAAATTTGTCTTGAGATCATTTGATTCTTTTATTTTTCTCTTCCTGTTCACAGTTTACTGTCAAAAAACATAACTTGGCCTCCATGATTCTTATTGCTTTAAATGTTTCTGTCATGGCAGCACCTTGGTAGACCATAGAGGACTGGCTGTGCAGTGAAGAGTTGATTCAGGCCTAACTCACAACTTCTCAAAGCATACCAGTTTATGGAATCATTTGTGCCACACATACAGAGCTTGTAGTTGGTATCCCACAGCAGTTCCAGTTTTTTTGTTTTTTTTGTTTTTTTTTTTTAAAGATTTATTTATTTATTATATGTAAGTACACTGTAGCTGTCTTCAGATACTCCCGAAGAAGGCATCAGATTTTGTTACGGATGGTTGTGAGCCACCATGTGGTTGCTGGGATTTGAACTCTGGACCTTCAGAAGAGCAGTCGGAGCTCTTAACCACTGAGCCATCTCTCCAGCCCCAGTTCCAGTTTTTAAAACCTAAAAATGAAAGACTTACATTGATTAGTAACTAACTGTGCTGGTTATTTTCACCAAACCCTTAACTCACCCTCAGAGGCCTTGGTGGATATACCCATAGAGGGCTGCTCCTTGCGTTTACCATTCCGTCTATAACTCCTGCAGATTTACCAGATAACAATTCTCCACATTGACCAAAAGGTGACAGTTTTATATGAGCAACATATCACAACTCCAGAACAGTTTTTATTCTTGTTTCATTTCTATTTATGTGATTTCAAAAGCAAAACAAAAAACAAAAAAACAAAAGCACAAAACCAACACCTGATCAAAAGCAATATAGGAAAGGATTTAGTTAGCTCACGAATCTTATCCATTCTTTCAGCAAAATCACAAAGCCAGTCACACCACATCCATAGTCAGTAGCAGAGAGAATAATGCACTTGTGATGCCTGCTTGCTCTCATCAAAGTTGTTCTTGTCTTACATAGTTTAAGACACCCTGCCTAGGGAATGACACTGCCTAAAATCAGCTGGGTCTTCCTATATCACAACAATCAAAAGGATCTCTCACTGATAAGCCCATAGGCCACTGACCTAGATAATTCTTCATTGAGACTCTCATTCCTAGCGACTCTTAAGTACTTACCATTCAACCTAGAGTTTGAAGAGGCTTTATTCACTTAGTTCATACACTAGGTCTGTATCATTTTAGTGTATGTTCTGAACTACTTTGTTAATTCATATTCTCATGTCTGTCCTTAAATCTCTCATCAGCTATAATTTAGAAAGGGAAACATTGTCTATCATGTCCGCTCCCCAGGAGTAAGCATAGTAATAATAAGAGAAAGTAGTTTGCTCCTTTTATTAGAACATTGCTGTTTTTCATACACTACATCAAAACAAATTACCTGATCTTTCCAAATTATCTTCTTTAAGCTTAATCCTAGGAACTTTGAGAACTGCCTATGTTTCATGCTTTTAACCCAAAGCATTTTCAGTTTCTAAGAGTATTTAACTTTAAAGGATGTGTCTAACTATAATATTCCTTCTGCTATAAAATAAGATTGATGTGAGTGACAAACAGAAAACTCATACAAAATTCCTTGTCCTTACAATTAATACCTTGGAAAGAACTAAGTCTCACTGTCTAGGACAAAATCATGTATAATTTATAGCATGCATCTCTTATCTCACATATATGATTCTTGTGTGTGAAATATAAATGTTTTACATGGAGTACAGATATATGTACAAGGTAAACCAGTGCTCGTGGTAAGAGGTGAGCAGTAAGCTTGGGGCTGGAGCTTTGGTTAACTGCTTAGGAATTGTTTGAATGCCTGCCTGTGCCCATTGCCCATAGAGGGTCACTCCTAAAGTTTGTCACTACTCACTCATAACTCCCATACAGCTGCCAGAGTTTAGCAGTTCTCCATATTTAACAAAATGTAGTAAAACTAGTGCTTTTGCATAATGCCATCCCGAATGTGAATATTTAAACTGAGCTTTTTTTTTTTAACCTTCCTCAAGAATTGTTGTCATGATCATGTCTGAAGAGTTCCATGTTGTTAAAAAGTGATTTCTTGGGTTGTTTTTTTTTCCTGACTTATTTTCCTAGACTGATCCCGTTGACAACACTTACATACGGAACCCGAGCATCAAGTTTTACATCCAGTCAAGGCCCACATCTCCTTCCACAGCTAGTGAAGCTGAGCCAGTTAAGGTGCCTCCCTGGAGCAGCCTGGCTGCACAACTTACACTTGGGTTCAGGAAAGGGCGTTGACATGTTTAAGGGAAATCTGTCTAAGTACATTGTATGCTAAGTTATGGTTCATTAGATGTCATTACATTTTGATGTAATGATGATATATATATATATATATATATATATATATATATATATATATAGAGAGAGAGAGAGAGAGAGAGAGAGAAATTTACCACTCACATAAAATAGGCAAAAATAGGTAGATAGGTAAAGGTAGTTTTTAGTTAGAGAAGTTTGTAGATATATGCTTATGTAAAGATTACATTCAAAATTTATGGGAACAGCATTATTAGATCCAAACTGTAGCCACAAAGCTTTGAAAGTGCCATTGTTAATTTGTGTTCTTTAATTCTTCTAATCAGTTTAATAAGCCATGATATAACTAATCATTGCATCATAAACATAGCTTAGAAATGAAATTGTTGCTAGAATAACAACGGAACGACTGTAGCAGCTGGATAGTGTATAATAACTGCTCAATTAGCTGTGGGTACTGACTCAACTAAACCATGCCTTGTAAGAGTCAAAAATACTATGTTAATAATCTATGTCAGCCCATTGCTTTGAGCAGCCCATTGGTCAGTTTTCTCCCCCTGCCATTCTAAAACTAATTGTACATTAAAGAATGTGCATTCAGGTCATTGATTATATTTTTTATATAGCTTTAAGCCAAAGGTGTTGGGTAATGGTCTCATTAGTCACCACTATGAAGAGTGACGTGTTGACATCATTTCTGTGGATCTGGGACACATTTCTTTCCAATTTTTTTGTTTTGTTTTATTTTGTTTTGTTTTTGGAAATTAGCTGTGATTTAGAGCTTTATAAAACGATGGTAAAAGGAACTGTTGTAATGGCATACACAGCTCTCACAGTGTACCAACATTCTCCTGTTGTGGGAGACTTCCACTGCTTCCAGCCCTGTATTGCTAAAATTAGTGCTGAGGGGATGATCATCCTCGTATTTCTACTTTTACACATGGGCAGTGTGAGTCAAAGTAGCTGTAGTTTGTATTTGAACCTTTAACTAGCTAGATCTTCACAGATTGTTTTCTCCAGCGCTTGGATCCATTTCCATCCCCCCACACCCCATATCCCCACATCCCTGCCAACCCTTGGTACAGTCAGATACTTTTTCCCTGTTGGATGTCTGTGAAGGGTCATTTTTATATTTTTGTACTAACTTGGGTTTCTCCCTTTTCTAACGATATTTAGCATTGTTTTATGTGTTCATTGGCTATTAATAATTTGCCTGTTGGTATTCTTTGTCCATCCATTCTGTTTCTTTTACTTTTTTTTTAATGTTCTTTAAAGTCTGAATATGAGTTCTTTGCTGCGCTGTTGGTTGCAAGCATTTTCATCCATTCTGAGGATAATTTTTAAATTTTGTGTTATCTTTTTGTTTTTCAAAACTTTTGGTCAGCTTTATCAGTCTTTTCTTGTATGGCTTCTGCTTTCTGTGGTTTTTAATGTATTTTTTCTTTATGGAAATATTATGTTTCTTCCATATTTTCTTCTAAAGGTTTAAATTATTGCTTTTATGTATTTAAGACTTCACAAACTGAAATGTGTTGCTACATGGAGTGGGAATGGGATTCTAATATTTTCCCACATAAACAACTGAGTCTCCCTGTTCACCCCAGCTGCACTATTTCTGCTCCGCATATCATGGCTCCCTGCCCTGCATTTACTCTCCACTGTGTCCATCACTGCAGCCCTGAACAGCTCTAGTACTTGATTTAGGGTACTACTCGGAGTCGCTGTGTTCTTTTCCTTTTTGACCCTTTAGTTTTGAATACCACTTCTACTGTTAGTGTGTTAAATTCTGTGTGACTCTTTATTAGAATTGAATTAAATTTATATGTTTCTCATGTGGAAAATTGACATCTTCATGATATTGGGCATTTCCACCTGTGAACATGGTACGCACAGAAGTTGTTTCTTTTCATTCTTTAATAGAGTTCCATCGGCTTCGATGTGCTCTGTGTTGCTTGTTGATTTGTTCTGGTGCCCTAAATTTTGTGTTGTGTGTGAGTGAGATCCAGTTTAATGCAGTTTTTATAGGCATTGTTGATCTTTTTTCCAACACCTTTGCTTGAGTCTTTAATTTTAATAACTTCTCAAGGACTTTCTGTAGAACTCTAATGACAGTTTTGTTTACTATTGTGTTTTTATTATCTTTTGCATACATTTTTCATTGTTCCTCTTTTTTATATTTATCTTCTCAAATGTTAAATTATAGGTTGGGCTTAATATATTTTTAAGCTGTTCAAAAGTAAACAAAATTTAAATTGAATATAAACTTATAATTCACAGAAAACTGAGACATTCAGTAAAATTCCATACTAAGATTATAATTTATATATGATAGTTTTTGAGGTTATGATTAAAAGCAAAGTACTACCCAACTTTTCTCTTAATATTTGAGTATTCTGAAACTTTATACAAGGCTTAAGTTGTTTTCCTTGTATGCTTTCTTAGCATCCTAAAAGGAAGTTACTGTCCTTTTTATTTTTTGCTTTGCTAATTAAGCCTCCTCCCCTACATTAACCTCCAATAAAACCACTGGTTCTTTTTATTCAAAGAAACATCTTATATAATACTTCATAAAATAGACTTCATTCTATTTACAGTAAAAATATGGTTTATAACTAAACAAATTAAATTCAGAATTCCAATAATATTAAATAATTTAACCCCTTTTATTTAAAGTTAATTTATGTGCAAGAATCCCACTAATCTCCATGTATTCAAATTTATGTAATTACAGTCCATATGCATAACATATATTCTAAATATGGAAATCTTCTAGGACTGGTGAGATGGCTCAGCAGGTCCTTTACTTGCTGGGCAAACCTGACCTTTGTCTCTGGGTATGCGGAACGCATGGCTTCACATAAGCATAGAAGGAGAGAAGTAACTTCACAGAGTTGCCCTCTGACCTCTCACATGTGTTCATCTAGCTAATACACACATCACACATGCACACACCAACTCACACACAATGAAAAATTGTTGAAGAGATTAATCTTCTAAATATTCAGGTACTTTTAAAGATCAATGTGACAAATTCGGATGAGTGTGAAACACCTCCACTTTTATGTAAGTTATATGCTGTGATTCTTGTTTTCTTCTGTGAATTTTATTTTCTAATTTGTTTATTTTTAAATTTCCAAATTGAAATGATTGTAATTGAGAAAATACTTCATTTGTAAATACCGTGAGCTCAGATTTAAACTACAGTTCTATGGAGGCTTGACCCCAGGGAGATCACACAGTGTCTGCATAGCCTTCTTGGTGTGTTGTCTGGTTTTGTTTACTCTAGTCTCTTTCTAGTTATTTTCTAAGTGAGTGTTTCATGGCATTCATTTCCTCTTTTGCCTGGGATTCAGATTGCAGACTGTGCTCCACTTCCAGCTCACACACCAACCTTAAGGAAAAAGGGATGCCCGGCTTCAACTGGCTTTCCACCTAAGGTACTTGGTTCCAAAACGTGAGAGTGAATTTCTTCTACTTTGGATATTCACTGTGAGTTTTGTTGTTCATCTTCTCAAAGCTATAAAATTAAAAATTTGGGAAGAAAACAAATTCTATAATGAATATAAATGGAATTCTGAATGTTGAGAGGTGTAGTCAGTATTTAAATCTTAAATTCTGTTTCAAAGTCAATTAGAGGAACCCTCCAGGAACCCCTCACATTATTACCTGATAAAAACATTAAGTTGAGGCCCCTTGTTAGAGAAGCTCAATCCAGCTTTAATCAAGCACTGAGAAGGAGAAATACTCAGTAGGAAGGATAAATGGGTCCTCCTTGACCCCAGGGCCTTGTGCATGACAAGTCATAAAGACTGCACGACCAGTGCTTCTTCCCTAGAACATAAACTGTGAGTAAATCACAAATGAGAGAGGTCAGTGGCTCTGAAAACTAATTTTAAAAAGCATGAAAGGACATGTACTAATCAAGAGTCACTATGTGCTGTTACATGAGGCCAGACAGAGTATGAAGTTAAAATAAACATAATAAATATCCCCACTGACACAGGTAATCTCAGACAGGAGAAAGCAGTGATAAGAAAAAGTAATCTAGAAGTTCTTGACACAGGCTGTAACTACTGAGGTCCATAAAAGGCGTTAATAATAGAGTGAGAAGAACAGATAGAGTAGAACATTGCGTCAGTTAGCAGAGAGGTGAAGAGTCTGAAGGAGAAGCTATATGGCAGGAACACTGTCAGCATCCTCATAGTACAGTAGGACCTTCAGTAGGAAAGAGGCAGAATTAAAGAAATAGGAAGGGTCTGGAACTGGAGCTCTGAGGATAAGAGCACTTGCTATTCTCAGCGTCCGTGTGAGGCAGCTCACAACCTCCTATAACTTTATCTCCAGAGCTCTGATCCCTCTTCCAATTTCCAGGACACTTGATGTATGTAGTGACACACAAACTCAATAAAAACTAATTGTCTTTAAAAAGAAATAATAGCCTAAAATTTCTTCAAGTTAGAGATGGAAAGCTGCAGTAAAAGATGCAAGAAAACACTGAAAACATGCTCAAAATGTTAAGTGTTTCCAAAAATGTGCTTCTTTAGCAGGTAGGAACTAGAGTAACAGCCCTGTGGAGCTGAGAAAGATCAGCAGTGAAATGTAGCTAGAGCAGAGGCTCCTCCCTGGAGCTGTGCGCTGGCTGTGTGTGCAGCCTGACTCGGGCAGATGGAGGCAGAGACCAGAGACTCAGGAGGCTCAAGGACCACCTGGCCTGGAGTTCACAGTGCAGCAACAGAGACAACAAGACGCTGCCTCAGCACAGTGCCAGAAGAGAGCGTCCCTGGTGTCCACATGAGTCCTGTGGCACCCGCACTGCCCCTTCCCCACAGTAGTCATAGTATTTTTAAAGGTGTGGGAGAAAGGGAGATTTGAAATAAAGAATTGAGGAGAAAACTGAAACATAAGCGAAACTCCTAAATTCTAGATCAGACAAGGTCTAAGAGACAAAAGATGAGTTTCTCATTTCTATCAGTAACTGAGGAGGAAGTAGAAAGCATCAAGTGGGTAGCTAGCAAAGACTGGCAGAAAAGAAACAACGTGTGTGACGATAAGGGTCCCTGACACGTCACATGCAATCAGAAACACACCAAGTTATACTCAAGAAAAACTCATAAACTTGAGGCTGAAAGCACGCATGCGTGCAGTACACGTGAGGTTTGTCTCTGGTGCATGAGGAGCAGCAGCTCCACGTGGGTGCACAGTGAGAGGTGGAAGGACTGACCTCTGTCATGTATTTTGCAGCGCAAGACTCATCAGTTTTTCGTGAAGTCTTTCACTGCCCCTACCAAGTGTCACCAGTGTACTTCCTTGATGGTTGGTTTGATAAGACAGGGCTGTTCCTGTGAAGGTAAGAACAGCAGCCAGGAGAAGACAGCTCTTGGTTTATGACAGTACTGTTGCTAACAGGGCACGTGGGCTCTAAGCAGACTATGCTCAGTGAAGTTAACTCTTATCCTACCCATAGTGAAAGCATGTAGACTGCAGCTCCACAGGCTCCTTCTGTATGTACCTTTATAGCCACTGAAACACGGGTTTTCAGACGATTGGTAGAAAGCTGCCAGATACGGGGCTGGGGGAATGGCAAAGTGAATGAGTACTAACCACAGAAGCAGAAGGGCCAGAGTCAGAGTCTCCAGCACACACGTAAAGGACTGTGGCCCAGCTGTGATCCCAGGCCTCAGGAAGAACAAGTAGGAGACCCTTAAGGGTACTGGCATGCTGGACCAGTTGAACTGTTGAGCTCCAGGTTTGATGAGAGACTGGACCTCAAAATCAAGTGGGGAGTGGCAGATGGAGGAAGATGCCTGACATCAACCTTGGATTCCACTTCATCACATACTGTGAACATGCAAACACATATACATGCATGCATGCACACCACATGCTGAGAGCATTGAGTAGCTAAATGTCTGTTAGTAACTCCTGGAAGGGGATTTCAGGGCTGATGACAAGTTGCCAATGTGTGTGAAGATAAAGGTCCCTGACACATCACATGCAATCAAACACACCAAGTTATAGTCAAGAAAAACTCATAAAGAGCTAGGAACCCTGCAGAGAGCTCTTCTGTAGGACCGTGCCTCAGTCAGCCATAGTACTCACCAGGTGGGGGTTGTTGGGTTTTTATCTACTTGATTCTCACTTTGATCACTAATATTAAAGAGAATGATAATATAAATAATAAAAATATTTGCTACTTCTCAATGAACTTTTGAATGGCAAGCAACTGGATTTGTTTCCCCTAGTAAAAAGTGGTTATTTAAAATAAAATAGAAAAAAAAAGTGTTTGTCTAACATAGCACCACGCATGCAATTAGTGCCAGTGAATTTTTTTGTTGTTAGTATGAAATTTTATCTAAAGTATGTCTTTTTTTTTCCCTCCAAAAGTCTGTGGGTTCTCATGTCATATAACTTGTGTGAACAAAGCTCCGACGGTTTGCCCAATTCCTCCCGAGCAAACTAAAGGTCCACTGGGCATAGACCCCCAGAAGGGAGTTGGGACAGCATATGAGGGTCACGTCAGGGTAAGTACCTCTGTTCGTCACTTAGTAAACATAGTGCTTGAGAGAAAATTTAATTACTCAAACTCATTTAAATAATATTTTAATTAGAATCATGAGTACATGCAAATGAATTCTAGAATATCACAAACTGTTCTGTCTTTCTGTATCTCGAGATTTGCAAATGTTGCAATCATCATAAAGGAGTCTTGGGACTCTGGTCTTACCTAGGAGGAAGGGTTAAGTTAGGAGCCATGACGATGTTGGCTTGCCAGCCAGAGTAACACGCACAGTGTGACCTGAGTGTCAGGTTCATCTTATGACTACATCTGCTTGTTACGCTTTCCTCTAAAAGCCATGAGTGCCCACACATGTCAAGGACTGTGGCATTCAGTGAGCTGTCAGCTCAGAGCCCTCAGAAGCCCGGGAGCTGCAGTGCTCCTACTGTCCCCTCACTGTTGCCCCGTGTCAGCTAGAGAGCAGGCCCAGGACAGGCAGGCGTGCACTGACTTCGGGTGTCACCTGCAGCTCACCATCATTTTCATTTGAGTTTTGTCTGTTTGTTTGTCTGACTGAAACTGAACTAAGATCCCTAAGCCGGCGGGAGTGAAGAAAGGGTGGCAGAGAGCACTGGCTGTGGTCTGCGACTTCAAACTATTTCTTTATGATATCGCGGAGGGAAAAGCTTCGCAGCCCAGCTCCGTCATTAGTCAAGTGATTGACATGAGGTAAGCATGAGGGATGAAGACACATCCGTCACAGTAGCGTACATCAAGGTTTATGGTCTTTCTTCTAGATTACTATGTTTTTGGTAAAATAATTTTGTGTCAGTTTTCAGGTTTATCCCTATAGCTACATACTAGGAAGTAGGAAGTTAAGGGTCATTCTAAGGCAAGTTGGTTTATGTCTTGAGTATGTGGAATCAAAGTTGGAATCTAAAAGGCCAATAGTAAAAGAGTCCTAATTATTTGCTGTTCAAGTCATCGTCTGAAACTGCAAAGTGACTGAGTATAAGTGAAGGTGTAACTCTCCCACGGCCCCTGGACAATGCACTAGCAGCAAACACCTAAGAGTGTGTGTTTCCCTAGCACCATTGTCCATTCTTCATGTGCCCCTCAACACCTTCCTCCTTTTCCTGGAACTTCAGGCATTGTCCTGGGTGGGAGGGGTATTTTCTCCCACAGCTTCAGGCATTGTTCCTGATTGGTGGATCCCACTTGTCTCCTATTCAGGCATAGCCATTGCTCAAAATGCACCTTCCCACCTATGCCTAGTGGTATCTGAAGCACAGTCAGGGAATATTAGCAAAGGGCGGTGTGGCAGGCAGGCCTGAAAAGTGAGGAGGTAGTGAAGGGTCATTCCTTAGCCCACACGGTTATGGATAGCATGGACAACAGCAAGACTGTCTGTTACAACTAATGCAAGATGGAGTCAAGACTTAAAGGCAAAAGGAGTAGGAGGACTCAGGACTCATCACAGGCCCAAGGAGTAAACCACTGTTTTAGGGGAGAACACACAGCACACATGAGACTTCTTATGGCAGGCAAGAGTGTCATTAGGAATTCTGGAGACTGACAAAAGCCTCTTCTGGCTGTGTGCTTCCTGGTCTTGTGTACCTTTGTGGGTCACTGTTATGTCGGTGTAATGGCCACTGCCAGCTCACTCCTGATCAATTACCTCGAGTACTCTTAGTCATTATGTAGGGGAGTTTTGTACTTTGTTTTGTTTTGTTTTAAATTGAGCTTGGGTGTTTATACAGTTGAGCTTTGAGGATTGCTTTGTATATGTTATTTGGGTATATAAAACCATACACACACAGCAACATGTAATAACCTTAAATGTTTAACTTTTATTTCAGAGATGAAGAATTTTCTGTGAGTTCAGTCTTGGCTTCTGATGTTATTCACGCAAGTCGAAAAGATATTCCCTGTATATTCAGAGTAAGTCTGTGAATGACTGAGCACATATAGACTTTCGGTTTGTGCACCTGTGTTTGTGTGTACACGTGTTTGTGTGCACATGCTTGTGAAGGGCAGACAGTGACATCAGCTATCTTCCTTGATTGCTCTCCACTTTGTTTACTGAGATGGAGTCTCACTGAACCTGCTGCTCGCTGCTGTAGCTAGTTTATCTCGCCAGCTTGCCCCAGCCATCCCTGGCTCTACCTCTGGAGCTCTGGGACAACAGACAAACCCACCTGGCTCTTACCTGGGTTCTGGGGATCCAAACTCTGACCCTCAGATTTGTGTAGCATGTGCTTTATCCACGGAGCCAACTGTCCAGCACCTAATTACTTGTTTTTAATGAATATATTTTGCTACTCTATATAAATCATAAAGTTACTAGAACAACACCTAGACCTAGTACCCATTTATGTATTCATACCATCCAATATTCACATGAATACAAAATTGTGCTAAGACTTGTAGAATACATCAGTGTTTCTAAAGTATTCTTCATGTTCTATAATGTTTTTGAGTCCCAGTTAACCTCCAAATAAATATTACCTCATACAGTTTCTCAAATTAAAAAAAAAAAAGTTGCTCTCTATAAAACTCTGATTGTAAAAACTGTGTGTCAGTTGTCTACTTCTTTATAACAGACATTCCAGAACGTGAGCATTGCTGCATTGTCTCTGTCGTGTAGTGCTGGCCGCTGCGCCTTCCGTGCCGCATCCAGCTTATCTGGGACAAGAGCGTCACAAGAGCCTTTCTCTTATATCTGTGGCTTCGGTGCTAGCTGGCTGTGTCAGTTCTCTTCACATCCCTCCCCCCCCCCAATTGCATACAGATAATTGCTAATGACCATCTTGGTGAATTAAACAGTATAAATTTTAAAACTATTCTGTTGTTATAACTGTCCTATTTCCTGTCTGTCTATGATTTTTTTTTTTTTTTCGAGACAGGGTTTCTCTGTATAGCCCTGGCTGTCCTGGAACTCACTTTGTAGACCAGGCTGGCCTCGAACTCAGAAATCTGTCTATGAATTTTAAATCCAAGGAAGGTCAAAGATTAAATCTAGTCTCTCACTTTCCAGGCCAGCAGCTATTTATTCTCCCCTAGCTATCAAGGGAGCCTTTAAAGGTCCACTTACCTGTAACTAATTTGCAGTAGAATTGTATTGTCACTGATGTTTAAAGCATTTGTAAGTATATAAAGGGTGTCTATACATTTATGTAACATGTATATTATATACATAATAGCTTAAAAGTGCTCTGATTGATCTGTAAACTTCATTTGCATACTGTTTCTAGTGACCTTGTCTTCTTTAATGATAATATAATATAAAAGGTTGTCAGGAAGCATGAAGACTTTGGGAACAGTCTGATGTGTGCTTCAGAGCATTGAGCTGTGCTCTGCTCTGTGCTCTTGAGAGATCGCTTACTTTCCCTTTACCATGGATTCTCATATATACACTTAGATTATAATCACAGTTGTCGTCTCATGAAGCTGTTAAGAGGGTGAAATGAGTTAATACTCGAAAATTACTTTTTCTTTCTGGTACTTGATAATTTTGTGTCAGTTATGAAATTGGTGTCTACATTATTTTATAGCATTATGTAACACAGCATGAAATGATAGTCACATTTGGACTTGTGTCACCTCCTGCTGTTTGAATTGTAGTGTGACAGTGAGACACTTTCACTCAGTGTAACTGAAGTGTGCTAAAGTGATAATTTAATAAATGCTCATTTTACTGATGAGTGCTAAGCAGATGAGCGTAATCCATTGGAGATGGCTGTTTTCTAATATTGTGACTATTAAATTGTTTCAGGTCACAGCTTCCCAGCTCTCGGCACCTAGTAACAAATGTTCCATCCTGATGCTAGCAGACAGCGAGAATGAGAGGAGTAAGTGGGTGGGAGTGCTGAGTGAACTCCACAAGATTCTGAAGAAAAACAAGTTCAGAGACCGCTCAGTGTATGTTCCCAAAGAGGCTTACGACAGCACACTACCCCTCATTAAAACAACGCAGGCCGCTGCAATTATAGGTAGGACTCTATAGCACTCAGATTGTCATAACTGTCCACTGACCTACCTTTTGAGCTGGCACTGGCTTTCACATAGGAGTTCCCAGTGTCGGGGGTAATGTGCAGAGGTTTGTGGGATGGAGGCAGCCTTGGCCAGGCTGGTGGGTTAGCGCTTACATGAGTGGAAGTGTATTAGCTTCCTAAAATACACTAGTGCTGAAGTCAAGCCGCTCGTGTCCTTTTCTTTCTTTCTTTCTTTCTTTCTTTCTTTCTTTCTTTCTTTCTTTCTTTCTTTCTTTCTTTCTTTCTTTCATGTCGTTTTTGTGATTGGAACAAGTTAATTCCTAGAGTGCAGGCTTCTTTTATAATGTGTAGTTGAGGAATTTGAAATCATAGTGTGCTCAGCCTGCCACCAGCAAACAGAGCTCCCTCCGGCAGATGGCTGTTTCCCTTTGCTCTGCTCTGCTCTGAAGCACATGGCCCACTTCCCCTGCTTTCTAGTAAACAATAGGAAGTTTAGTGAGTGGGAGTCAGATTCCTTTCACAGTGTTTCTAGAGTGGGTGGTGTCTGTGACACTAACAACCTAGGTTGTTACTTTTATTGTTATTGAATAAGCAGTTACTTCTTTTGATAGGTACTAAAGCAGATTTTTAATTGATAGTTCTATTTTTAAAAGCATGAGATATTTGCCACTGTAATCTGAGAGGAGATATTTTGATCTTTACTATTGTACCAAATATTCTCATTATTTGCTTTATTCTGGTATCTTTACATTACTTTTATCTGATGAAAATGTTTTATGTTTGTGTCTTAAACAGATCATGAACGGATAGCTTTGGGAAATGAAGAAGGATTATTTGTTGTGCATGTCACCAAAGATGGTAAGAGAAACCCCAGTTATTCCAAAGAAACCTTAAATTATATATTAGAAAACTCTTGAACCTGGAGTTTAAGAGCAGGATTGTTATGAAAATTTCTAGATATAATTTAATATTTTTTAATCAAAAGATTTCTGGTTTTCTTTCTCTTTTTTGCTTCTAAAAACCAACACCCTAGGCTGATTTCTGGTGGCTATGCACTTGTGCATGCATACACAGCTACATGTACACACAAAAAAAGAAATACCTGAAGGGGAGGTGCTAGAAAGATGACTGTTAAGAGCTGGCTGTTCTTACAGAGGAATCAGGGGTTCAGTTCCCAATACCCACATGATAACTCACACCATCTGCAATTTATGTTCCAGGAGATCTGATGCCTTCCTTCTTCTGGCTTCTGTGGATATAGGCATGCAAGTGATTCACAGACACATGTACACAAAACACCCATATACATAAAATAAAACTTAAAAAGAAATACCTAAAGAGAAACATGAGTTTCTCTGTTACTTAGATTTTAAAAATAGGAACTTCAGAGTGAAATTCCTAGATTTTAGTACCAAAAAGCAAACTTTGTGAAGTATAAACATGCTTTTATGCAGGTATTTTTTTTGTCTTGACTGACAAAGATCTCAGTGTTGAACTTAATACCAACTATCAGTGGGCTAAATGATCTGATAATGGGTTTAATTATCTTCCTTTTTCCTCTCTTTGATTTTTGACCTTTGTTACCTTTGTGTATATGTGTCTTTAATAATAGTTGGGTTATATACTTTGGGGTTTAATTTAAATGCATTTAATGTTGTTGTTTCTTCCTGTAGAGATTGTTAGAGTTGGTGATAATAAGAAAATCCATCAGATTGAACTCATTCCAAGTGACCAGCTTGTTGCTGTGATCTCAGGCCGAAATCGCCACGTCCGACTTTTTCCTATGTCAGCTTTGGATGGGCGAGAGACGGATTTTTATAAACTGGCAGAGACTAAAGGGTGTCAGACCATAGCTGCTGGGAAAGTACGCCACGGAGCTCTGTCCTGCCTGTGTGTGGCCATGAAGAGACAGGTCCTCTGCTATGAACTATTCCAAAGCAAGACCAGGCACAGGAAGTTTAAGGAGATTCAAGTCCCATGTAATGTCCAGTGGATGGCCATCTTCAGTGAGCATCTCTGTGTGGGATTCCAGTCAGGATTTCTCAGATACCCCCTGAATGGAGAAGGAGGTCCATGCAATATGCTTCATTCAAATGACCATACACTGTCATTCATTACACACCAACCAATGGATGCTCTCTGTGCGGTAGAGATCTCCAACAAAGAGTATTTGCTGTGTTTTAACAGCATTGGGATATACACAGACTGCCAGGGCCGAAGATCTAGACAGCAGGAACTGATGTGGCCAGCAAATCCTTCCTCCTGTTGTAAGATTCTCTTTTGTTGTCTGCCGTCTTCCTTTTTTGCTTTGCCATTTACTTTAAATATAATCACTTTTACTAACAGCTTATTTTTTAATCATTCTTAAGATCTTCCGCAAATACTAATTATGTTGCTTATGTTAAATAACCATATATTGTAAAAACCTAAACAAGCAGGGTCAGTATTAAATGCTTATAAGTAAAACTAATCCTTCTGTGGAAAACCTACTGGGAAACATTGTTTTTTAACCTCCATGTTGTTGTGTTTTGAAATAATCCCAAGTCATTCTCTTTATTGTCACCCGAGCACAGTGAGTGTTCTTAAGTAGCAGTAGCACATGAGACCATGCTAGGGAAGTTACTAAGTGAATTGTTTAACTAGTTCTCAGCAGTTAGAGTGCAGCCTTTATGCAAAGTGTTACTCCGCTTTCTAGTTTATAGGGTTTTAGTGCTGTCAACAGACACCATGACCAAGGCAACTATTATAATGGACAGTATTTAATTGGTGCTGGCTTACAGGTTCAGTCCATTATCATCAAGACAGGAACATGACAGAGTCCAGGCAAGAATGTTGTAGGAGAAGCTGAGAGTTCTACGGCTGGTAGGAGAAGACTGGCTTCCAGGCTGGAAGAGGGTCTAAAAGCCACACCCACAGTGACACACCTACTCCAACAGGGCCATACCTCCAAGTAGTGGCTCTCCATGTTCCAAACATTCAAACCACAGCAAGGTTTATACATAGATTTAAATTTACTTATATCATTTTTTTCTGTAAAAAATAAGATATTGCTATGTCATTTAATGCTTTTATCGTGGAATAATAATAATCACTATTGAATACATATTATTTTACCATATGAGATGAAGTCTTGAGTGAAATAAATGTGACGCATTCTGCCCGCACAGCATAGGAAAGACTCCTGACAGAACAATAGAGTACCATGTTATAGTTGCCGTCAGCAGAGTGTCTGATCCACAGTGCTTTGTTTGCAGTGGAAATCACTTGAGCCTGTTTGAATGTTGTGAGGAAAGAGCCATTGGAGGATCAGTAAGAAAAGGTGGACTATTCGGAAAATGTAGAAAGTAGAATAAAATGCCCCAGAAGGGCCCAAAGAGGGTGGAATTCAGAGCTCTAGTAAATCACTACTGGGGCAGGAGGTGGGGACCTCTCCCCTGCATCAGGAACAATGGAGGGAGGAGGGATGGGGCCATCCAGGTAAAGTCAAGTAAGAGAATGTGGTCCAAGACAGTAAGGCTTATAACAGAAAAGCAAGGAAAACCCTCTAACCCTACCACCCAGACTGAACTATTTACAGTGCTTTGTTTCTTCTGAAATGAACATTTTTATCCATGATGTTAGCCGAGCACTCTAATGTGAAGTAAAAATGAAACCATCTAACTCATTTCTGTGAGTAATCTGTTGGTAGCCATCATTCGAGTGGATCACATACTCTTGGCTTGTGTCCCCATTTCTTCCACAAGTGTGTAGTGAGCATCTGTTCTTGTCATGCAGCTGCAGGTGACACGTCTGTAGCATACATGTCTCTAGATACATGTGTCATACATCTCTTGTTTTCCCGTTCTGGGATAGAACACTTAGATAAACATTTCTCCACGTTGTATATTTGTTTCTCTGTCAACAGTTTCACTGCTTTAAAAGCCCAACTCTTTAAAGTGTAGTGGAAGTTTTTGTTTGACGAGAATACAGTTCTTTCTTTATGATTTGCTTGATGTTCACTTCAAAAATATTTTTAACATTATTCTTATATAATAACCGTGGGGTTTTGAAGAAATCCACTCTACAGTTGCTTAGGATAGATCTTTCAAAGTGTTTGGGGTTTACTAGTTCACAATAATCAGCACTCTGTACCTTCCTTCCTTCTGTCCTTCCCCCAGGTTACAATGCACCGTATCTCTCAGTTTACAGTGAAAACGCAGTTGATATCTTCGATGTAAACTCCATGGAATGGATACAGACTCTTCCTCTCAAAAAGGTAATAGAACACTAAACTGTGGACCAAATGGTTACTTTTTAAGTTTTTCCTTGCAAAAATTCATTGTACATACCAGTGCGTTGCATAAGGACATGTTCATGAGTATATATTGTACAGTAGGCATGCTACCTCTGAACCCCACAACTTTTCTACCTGCTCCTCTCCTGCGAGGGTCTCTGGGGTCACCAAGGCCAGCAGGTGTCCGTCTGCATGAGGCAGGAGGGAATTCTGGTTCAGTGTGACTCAGTCACCACTTTGGTTCAAACTTCAAGAATCTGACACTGGACGGTTTATTTTAGGCATATTCACGCACAGCACAGTTTGGGAAAAACTTCCTGATGATAATTAACTCACTCTCACGTGCACAATGAAGTTTTAAGGCATGACTATTACTAAAAAATAGTATTCAGTTTTTCTTGGTTTCGCAATTTATTAAACTGTTGAAATTATCACCTTTTTCCTTGCTGTCTTTACTTGTTTATTGCAATTTAAAGATGCATACATGTTGTTATATTTACATCCAGTTCATTGATTTTTTTCACTACTATAAAACCATCTTTTAAGTTAGTGTTTATCCATTATCCAGTTGACAGCATTACTTCTAATTCGTTGCTCTTGTCAGCATTTCCATATATATATAGGTCCTGATAAAGGTGTGGGGAATTTCTTTACCCCATCAGCCTCACAGTGGCATGCTGAGGCACGGGCTGCAGCTATGGAACCTTATGCAACAGTGCTATCCATGTTCTTTTCCCAACCATGATAGTCACAGCCACATTATTTACAAGTCCTTTCTGACCCATATCTTCCCTAGCATATCATTTTATAAATTCTAGTAAATTGGCTTATCACTGAGGTATGTTTGCATGTCCCAGTTAACTGTGTTTATCACACTTCATACTTTCTCTTGCTTAGTTAGGGTTTTATTGCTGTGAAGAGACACCAAGGCAACTCTTATAAAGGAAAACATTTAATTGGAGCTGCTTTAGAGTTTCAGAGGCATATTAGTCCATTATCATCATAGCAGGAAGTATGGCGGTGGGCAGGCAGACATGGTGCTGGAGAATCCAAGAGTTCTGCATCTCTATCCAAAGGCAGCCAGGAGGAGATTGTCTTCCTCAGGCAGCTAGCTGTAGGCTCTCCCACATTGGGTGGAACTTGAGCACTAGGAGATCTGAAAGCCCACCTCCAAAGCGACACATTTCATCTAGTAAGGCCACACCTCCTCCAACAAGGCTATACTTAGAGCCACTTCCTATGGACCTGTGGGGGCCAATTACATTCAAACTACCACCAGGCAATGCCTGATCATGTTTGCTCATTTTGTTGTTGAATTTGCCAGTTTTTTGCTTTTTGTTTTCTTCCTGGCTAATTGAATTTCTTTTGTGGATCCTGAGTTATAGACACACAGAATGAATCTTTTCCATTCTGTGATGTCTGGTCGTGTTCGTGGATATTTTCCTCAACAGAATTATTAACTTTACTGAAATAAGATATTATTCCTGTTGTTTAGGTGTTTCCTTTTTCTGTTCTTAAGAAACTTTCCTACTTCAAGACCATAAAGATACAACCTTTATTTTCTTCCAAGTTCACTGTTTCTGATGCCTATATGTAGCAATGTGCCGTATTTTGTGAGCTTTTGCTTGGTATCCATATGCCTGTGGTGCACTTAGACTTGTGGTGTAGGTGTGAGGTAGGGATCTGGCTGTGATGGTTACATCTGTGATATTTACATGGATGGCTCCTCCATCACTGCTTTATCCATGGTCCCTTTCTGTCAGCACTTTCATCTCCACGGTGTTTAGTGATAAGAATTTATAAACCAGCTGTGTTCTTTCCTGACTTAATTTTTTTGGTCACATTTTTTGGTGCCTTTTAAAGGGTCAGTTTTAAGATTTATTTATTTCCATTTGATTTTATTTGTCTATGATAGATTTCCTTTAAAACACTGTTGTTATAAGCTAGTTTGTTTAAATAATGTGATAGTATATGTGCTAATAAAAATTACTAACTTGAGACTTTTAAAAAGAACTTTATTTTAACATAGGTAGGTGAAAGCTCTTAATAGTATATTCTTATATTTTTTGGTTGTGAGCCTAGCCTTTAACGGCTGAGCCATCTCTCCAGCCCAATAGTATATTCTTAATAGACTAAAACCTTTATGATTTAATTTTTAAAAGTCTTATTGAAACATTAATTTTACTTTTATTATTTTAGGTCCGACCTTTAAACACTGAAGGATCATTAAATCTCTTAGGATTGGAGACCATTAGATTAATATATTTCAAAAATAAGATGGCAGGTAAGGAAATAAATTAATAGGATCATTTCAATGGAAATATTACAACAGTCCAAGGCATTTGGATTTGAAGTGCCTTCCACCCACATTTGTATCAGGCATATCTCACTCTGGAGTATGTGATGTGCACTGTCAACCTCTGGCAAGACAGTAAAGGCAAGCTGTAAGCAAACAATCTGTTTACGCTATGTGACTGGATAGGCAGAGTGTCTAACTCTGACACCTGTTTTCCTGAGGAGCACCCAGGTAAGAAGAAAAGTGACAGCTGGATGTGTCTTCTATGCCTGTGATACTGTAGGCATAGTCATTAAGCTTAAATTAGGAACACTTGGCTAGAGTTGCAGTTGGGGACTTTAGGACCCCATCTCCAGCCATTCCACAGAATCTCTGAAGTACTGAAGACAGTCTAGGAAGAGGCTAAGCAGGTCATAGGAGTGAGCCCCCAGAGTAAGGGCTTAGAACAGGAATCCAGGAAAGTGGGGGTGGGAATAATCTGTGGGAAGTAGGATATTTCTCAGGGGTTGAGAGGCGGCTCCTCAGTTTAAAGAGCACGCTGCTCTTTGAGAGGACCAGAACCACCAGACGCACTCATTACAGGACAGAGAAGACAGTGTGAAGATAGTGCAGGTGGAGTGACTGGGTGAAGGCATGACACCGAGACAGCTATAGTTTCCTCCAGCAAAGTGTAGCATCTTTTACTTATAATCAAAAGTGGGACTGTTTTGTAAGCTATGCAAATTCCAGCATGTATTTTTGCATATTCCACGGAAAATTATTGCTTGCTTTCTGATATTTAGTATATAATTCTTTAACTATCACAGTTGTACACACAGTACAGTTGATTGCAACATCCCAGAGACCAATGGGAAGGAAGAACTTTAACAATCTAAACAATACCATTATTATTATTTTCTTTCTCACAGAAGGGGATGAACTTGTGGTTCCTGAAACATCAGATAATAGTCGGAAACAAATGGTTAGAAATATCAACAACAAACGGCGTTACTCTTTCCGAGTCCCTGAAGAAGAAAGGATGCAACAGAGGAGGTATACAGTTAGCTTGTGCCCAGCATCCGTCCATGCTGCTGTCACCCAGAGAACTGTCTATAATCAATTTAGAAGAAAGAGTCTCTGAAAATTTGTCACGCAGGTGTGGTCAAAATTTGTAAGGCCAGGGTGGCTTATTGGCAGAGTATTTGCCAAGCATGAGTAAGGCCCAGGGATCTATCTCCAACTGCAGGGGGATCCCACAGTAATGAGTAGCACCCCTCAAAGTTATGAGAATAAAGTACCATATTTTCACTCATTTCTGGATGTATATAGGACAACTATAATTTAATGCACATATAACTCTGTAATATAAATCATTTGTGTAGATAGCAAATTTGTATATGCTTACGAAGAAGTACAGAAGCCAGGCATGGTGGCTCATGCCTATAATCTTAACACTCAAGAGGCTAAGGCAGGAGGATTACCTTGAGTTTGAGGCCAGCATGCCCTGAGCTAAAGGGTAAGATCCTGTTCCAAAAAAAAGTAAAAGAGAAAAACAAAAAGAAATTCAGATTAACTTTATTCTCCATGAGCAAGCAGTATTAAAAGTATTAAAAACCATTTCTAAAATATTATCTACTATAAAAGATACACATACAATTCTTTAAGTTATCTGCCAAGTAGAGCAAAAGATCTTTAATCAAGGTATGTAGCTGAGTGGTGAGCACTTGCTACATGTGTGTGCCCTGGCTTTGATTCCAGCTACATATGTGTGCCTGGCTCTGATTCCAGCACTGAACAAATTACACACATAAATCAACCCTAAATCTCAAGATCTTCTTACACAAAATTTAAAAAACAAAGTAGTCTAAGGAATTGAACTATTAATATATTGTTATTCTAATTGTATCTTTATTTTTATAAACAAAGTATGCTTAATTTTTAAAGTTATATTGATTAAATGTGGAAATACTGTCTAAACAGGTATTCTACCTTACAGGGAGATGCTACGAGATCCAGAAATGAGAAATAAATTAATTTCTAACCCAACTAATTTTAACCACATAGCACACATGGGTCCTGGAGATGGAATACAGATCCTAAAAGACCTGCCCATGGTAAGAGGCGTGAAGAGCGGTGTGAATATGAATGGCACGAGGAGTCAGGGACAGCTGCCGGGGAAGGATGTGCACGTAGGCTCACATGCATGCACTGCTTCACAGACCAGGACACAGTGGCATCTGATGGACAAAACGTACAGTTCAGAAAGCTGGCAAAAGTTCTTAACCCAGAAAAGTTTTCCATTTTGCTAATACAAGTTTGCTACTATTGGTGAAAGAAACCACTGTATTTGAAAGGCTCTGTGACAAATCTTAGATGAAGTTCCTAAAGCTTTAAGGTTTCAGTCAGTTGAATGCAGGTACTTGGGTGTTTTCTCCTCAGAAGTCCACCCGGGCTTTTTCACTCATAGTCACACCTCTCGGCTAACTGTGAAATTCAGTCTGCTCCTTTGCGCAAATCCAGGCATGTTTCCTGCTCAATTATATGTGAAAAGAAGTACCACACCGGAAGACTGTTTGTACTTTAACAACATGAAGATTGCATCCACAGACCCATTATGCTGAGGTTAAAATTACTAGTGGAGTTAGCTAAGTCCCCAGGCTCTCTGCTCCTGACGTGTCAGTGTCACACACTCCTAGCAGGCCACTAAAATCCAGAGGAACCCTTTGATCAGCAGGGCTAGCTGCTCAACTGAGCAGAAGAACTTCAAGATAATTACTATCTTATGACAGTTTTGGAGACAACTGTGAATACTGTCATCTCTCCTAAGGACTAAATTTCTCCTCTGTCTAAATTTCATTGGCAACACGGTGGTAGGAGAAAGGAGCGAGAGGGGATAAAGTGTGCTGTGTAATCAGAACTGTATTGTCAAAGTTAGGATATAAAGGGGTCTTTATTTATTTCCTGGAGAAAAAAATAAGTCTACATTCATTTCAATCAAAATATTTGGTTGTAAGCACATGACTGTGCTTTCTTACCATTTTCACATCTTTGGGGTGGCATGGTGGTGGCCACAGAAATACTCATTCTTTGAGTTCACATTATTCACATTTAAATTATTCCTTTGGGATCTGTTAGCCTTGGGATTTATTAGCTGTGCTGGGTAAATATAAAGTTTACACTATCACACTAGACACTGTAACTAGATCACAGTGAAGCCAAGCAAGAAGTTCAAAGTCAAGCAAAGTCAAGCATGTTAAACTCAGAGCTGCTGTGCGCGTTGCTGGGTTTGTAAGCTTTTCTGCTTCCCAACTTCTGGAGCGAGAGCATGGGTGTCTCCATTTCCCTCTGGTGACATTGCTCCAGAGTCCTTGACTGCCATGCAGTCATCTGGGCAGTGCACACAGCACAGTCCTGAGGGCAGACCTCTGCCATGGCTGTTCTGGCTGTTTCGTATTTCAAAGGGGAAGTTACATGCCCAGGCACACAATGCTTTAGTAGAGGGAACTTTTTGAAGTGTAACAAACAGTTAGATCCTGATAGGGTGGGTGTGTGTGAGAGACCAAGAACAGTGCACTGTTTTAACTGAATTTTTGATCATTTTTTCCTAAGTGTATAGTATTGAGGAATGGAAAGACAACCAGCTTTAGACCTAAAAGTATGTTGTCAGATAGCATGCCAGCTAAATCAAACTAAGCTCAGCAGGAGCAGGTTCTGATAGGTATTAACCTTTTAAATAAAGATCAGGTTTGTAACTATGTAAAAGGAATTATAGAAAATGTTGGTACAAATTTTGTTGTACCCTTATATTGCAGTGTTTCCCTTAAAGTGGTATAATCTCAGGATTTAGTGTTGTTCTGCTTGGGTTCCACCAGGTGAGTTGTTTCTGTTCTGAAGGCCTTCCCAACCTTCACAATGGAGTGTGCACCTTGGAGTCTAAGTCAGCAGTTTAGTATTGTAAGAGACTTCAAAGTACGCCTCAGCTTTACTTGTTGTTGTTGTTGTTGTTCCTGTTTTTTGAGTTGGGGATCTTACTATGTAGCCATGTCTGACCTGGAACTCTCCATGAAGACTAAGCTGGCTTCAGACTCACAGAGATCCAACTGACTCTGTCTCCAGAAACAGAGGCCCGTGCCACTGCACCCAGCCTAACTAAACTCTCTCCTTCAGTCTCTTACCACTTGCACCTTTTGTTCAGAGACAGAGGGGTTTGTTAGCTGGCCCTGGCTAGCCTCAAATTTACTATGTAGCCTAGGCTAGCCTCAAATTTACTATGTAGCCTAGGCTAGCCTCAAATTTGAGCCTGTCTTCCTCCTGCCTCAGCCTTCTAGGTGCCCCAGGTGTCTGTCACCATACCCACCAGAAATTTGCAGGTTTGCTAATATTGCTAAAAATATTTTTATTATTAAGCAAAACAATTTCAGATGATATCTGCCATTCATCCACCAACTGGCTCCATCCCTGCGCCCCCATGCTGCCTGCTGATTCTAACTAGACTGTTAGTGTGGGGTATTTGTTATCACTTGGTTTTGTTAACTCCACAACCACCACAACCTTCCCACAACCCCAGATTAGTCCTTTTTCATACCAATTCAGTTGGTTTTTAATGTGTCTTATTCTTTTAATGTTTAATTATTGTGTAAGATAACATTGTTCTGTTTCCAGGTGTTTATGAAACTGTTCCTCCATCAGCACATGTCATAGACAGCAGTTTTCGTGTATCCAGATTTCTTTTTGTTTCCTGTTATTTCCACATGACTTTTCTCATTTCACATGCAGAGGATGTAGTTCTCTGAAGGCATTACTTAACTCTGACACATGCTCCTTGAGCATGTGCGCTGTGCCCAAGCCCGTGCTTCTCTAGGAGCAGATGCAGGGAAATAGCACAGCACTGTGTATGTCTGTAGGAGTGCTCACAGGTAACAAGAGCTTGGGTTTTAATGTAGTCTCAACTCTGTGTCCTTTCCAGTCAAATGGAATTATGAATTATCCCTCCCCCCTCCAAAAACAGATGAATTACATTGATCTGGCAACGTGTATAAGAGCTTTCAAGTCCCAAAGCTGTGTTGCTGCCTGCAAAGAACATGGACCCTGGATGTTTTTATGCCTCATCATAATTAAGTCAATATCATGTTCCTGTGAAATAGTTAAGAGCTTAGAAAGCCTTAAAAAGCTCTTTAGAAGTTAACTCTGTTTCATTTGTACCAGATATCCGGAAATAACAGTGCTTCTGTCTTAAATATGGAAGGGCCTGTATGCTTGGAAGAGTCTCTTTCTGACCTTTTATATCAGATGGGAACCTTCCATCTCTATCCTAGTGAGTGTGGAGAAGATAAGCAGTTAATATAAAATGGCATGCGAGTCTTAAGAGAGATACTGAGTTAGTTTTCTTGAATCTTTATCATTTATATAACTGTGGGTTTTGTTGTTGTTAAGTGATGGCTAGACATACAGGAACATTTTTCTCCAACATAATGCAAGAGTAATTTATCACTGTAATGTTTATCACCCTATTTCTAACACAGTACATTTTACCTGTTTCTAAAGTTGTTCATGACCACAATATACTGAACTCAATAACCTCTTTAAGAAGTAAATTTGCTTCCTGTACTGGGGGGTGTAGCCCAGTAGTAATACAGTGTTTCCTTGTTGTATATGCATGGAGGGCGGGCCTGGGCTCAGCTCATAGCACCCTTAGCACCTTCCCTCCAAAAAGATAGTTTTCTTAAAGTCAAAGATGATAGATAGATAGATAGATAGATAGATAGATAGATAGATAACCTTAGAAAACAGTGATTTTATTCACATTTCTAAAATAAATGAACTGTCATATATAGAAGTCTTTCTTTTAGGCTCAGATAAGTCTTGCGGGATGGTGTGCTCTGGAAACAGCTATTCTTCCACAACTGAGCTTGGGAGAATCTCCGTTATAGGAAGTGGCTGGCCTCTCAGTGGCACCCCCCACGCGTTCACTTGGAAGCATTTATCAGGCAATATGAAGCTTTCTCTTTAGACTTTTTTGTAGCCTCATTATTATTTGCCTTTTAAAGAACATATTTGAACATTGAACACAAAATTTTCCCTTGTTGAAAACATGCTTGTTCTTTGAGCTGCTTAGAGATAAACCAAGACTAGTACAGCCTCCAATTCTCAGCATCTTTGTTATAAGGAAATAAGCTCACTAAAGACCAGGGCATATCATAAATTCAAAACTGAGAAACAGCCGTAAAGTCTACGGGTGCAGACTTGTGCTCTGCATTTGGAAGTCCGGCCTCCTCATCTGTAGCTTTCTTGCTGCTTCTATGCTTGGAGTTTTGGTGTTTTGGAGAGATTTTGCAGTGCTTTTATTTTATCGCTTAAGAAAGTCCTCAGGACCCTCAAAGCCTCTGGGACCTCTAGAAGCCATGCTGCTACTCGCTCTGGTAACCTGGGGATGGTGTTATCACAAAATGATCTTTTGAAAATCTGCTATTTTGAGTAACTGATTACAGAATTTAATCCTCTAAGGCCTGAAAGAATTTCACTGGCACTAGTTCTGAGATCTGCCTTGTTCTCCGTGTGTGTGTGTTGTCTGGTATCACTCACCCTGACCCATCAGCATCACCTTACACCATTGTTTTTTCTTTCTGTTGTTTCGATAGCCAGGTTTCCCTTATTCACCCCCTCATCACCACTCCGGCCTGATCTCCTCTCCGAGCAACTTTGAGCACATCTATCACATGACTGTCAATTCTGCTGAACAGTTTCTCTCTCCTGATTCCATAAACCCTGGGTACCCCCCGTCCCTGCGCTCTGCCCCCGGTACACCACACTCTGTGACTCTGAGGGTATGAACAGCCGAGTCAAGCTAATCTTGACTAACTAACCGCGTGTGCATTTTCTAACCACTGAGGCGGTACCCCTTGGAGAACTCCTCCTCCTCAGCTGCCAGCTTCAACTACTTTCTGACTTCCGTTTATCCTCCTCTTTCTCCTCTTCTCACTCTGTCTTATTGAATAGAGCTTTCCCATTATGGTATTTTCCACTCTGGATACCATGTTAAAACGAAAACCACCCAAACAAAAACATCCCAAACTGGATCTTTATTAAAACACACAAAAAAAGAGCTCCCTGAATTTCTGGGGTTTTTCTTTTTTAGCTGCTCTTTACCCTATAGCCACTTCAGATCAGAGAAATGCTTTATATTTGATGAGATTATGGTCGTGTAGAGCTCACCCATAATCCTATCAAAAGTCTCCAAAGTAATGCATAACAGAAAAGTCCAAAGCTAAAGTCAGGTTTTACAAATCTTTGGGTTGCTGATGTGGATTTAATTGCAGCTGAGACACAAGATAAGAAAAGTTAGCAAGGACAGCCAAGAGGCAGCTCCTCTGAGGAAACAGGTGCTGTGGTCCTTTCCTCCAGCCTCTGTTACCATGCTCAGGTGCTGAAGTGGCCATTAAACGGTCTATCCTATCAAATAGTGTCTGTGTGTATGAACGTTAAGAGAAGCTAGTTTTATGAATATTAAATTATTTGGATTATACCATGCAAACGTATTTTCTATAATGCCCCAGGTTAGTAAATTAATAGCACCGACTTTTAAATTTTGTAATATAGTAATTTTCCAGTAAGAAAATTAAAGGGGTTAAAGGATTATTTTTGTTCTTATTATCAAATTACTTTGATAAAGTAAATAACAATACCATCTGAATGCCTTATTTGACAGAATTACCTTAGTTTGCTTGGCAACTGGAGGTGGATTCCAAGGACTCCACGGTCAGCAGGACCTTGCTGTGAGAGACACTGCTTGCCATAACTTGAGCTGAGTGGTGCCACACAGTGGGAAACTACCTTAAGCATAGTTTTAATAAAAAGTCCAAAATCCTGGGTTTCTTATTATATTCTAATAGAGTTTATATCATTTGACTAAATGATAAGCTTTTTATAGAAAACATTTTTCTCTTTATTATTCCTTTAGTAGTGTAGTTTTCAGTTGTAGTTACTAGCATGCTTTGGAAGCTTACCCTCCATTGTTTGTTCTAGAGTAGGCTTATCATATAGAAGAGAGAGCAGCCCATCTTCTGAGCTTTGAAATGCAGAGTGACTGGCAGTTCCTGTCTCCAAGGACCCTCTTGGCCTTCTTACACACACTACTGTGTGTCAGAGGCTTGCTCCTGTGTGTGCGGATGCTAACATGACATACATTGCTGTGTGTCAGAGGCTTGTTCCTGTGTGTGCGGATGCTAAAATGCTGCCTTTGGCTGTCTTGGCTTTCATTTTTAAAATTTTCTTAGATAAAATAAGGCAAAATATTTTCTTTAAACCAACACTGCACAGAATTACATGGACTTTGCAGATCTGGTCTAGGAACCAAAGTAACAGGGTATATTTGCTTCTCTCGGGGTCGCAGGTGGTTGGGAAAGCCCAGTGCGCAGACACATCCAGAGCCATCTCCCCAGCATGGGGTCTGTTTGAGTGTCCAGTTCTAGACCTTCTTAACAACCGAAATAATTGCCGGGCTTGATGGCACACGCCTTTAATCCCAGCACTTGGGAGGCAAAGGCAGGTGGGTTTCTGAGTTTTTAAGGCCAGCCTGGTCTACAGAGTGAGTTCTAGGACAGCCAGGACTACACAGAGAAACCCTGTCTCGAAAAAAAATCAAAAAAATTAATAAATAAATAAATAATTAACCACACTACTAGATTTCCTTCTTGCCTGTTTGTTGTTTCGGCCTCTTCCTAGATCCTGTTTAAATCATTTGATCTTTGCCTTACTATAGCAGAGGCAGCTGTCCTTAGATAAGTGTTAGCATATAGGTTAGCTTAGTAAGAACTTTAGGAACTGGGGGCTTTCATGGCTCAGTTGCTAAAAATGCTTGCCATCAAACTTGACAATATGGGTTCAAACCCCAGAACCTACAGTGAGGGAGAAGACCATTGACCACCTGTATGGCACACATATGCTCACATTCACACTCACCACATTCACCACATTCCACACAAATAAATAAACATTTAAAAGACAATGTAGGTAGGAAACAGCAAATTATTAGTAGTATCTGATGAGTTAACAGGAGAATTGGCCTCTTTATGATTCATTATCACCCAAATACCCCACAGTCCAGGTGTAGTCCCTTGACAATGAGGAAAAAGCATGTTTAATGAACTAATTAATGCTGAGAAAACTACTGGCTAGTTAATGTATTTTCTAGTCCATTTTGATTAATCTTGACCATCATGGGATCTGCTGAGTATAGAAATAAAGCAGAAGTGAGATGGCATGGTAGGTAAGGGAGTCTGCTGCCAAGCTTGACAATCTGAGTTCAAAACCCAGGACTCACATGGTGGTGGTTCTCCGACCTCCACATATGTAATGGCATGATGTGTGTATACAGACACACTCACTCTCTCTCTCTCTCTCTCTCTCTCTCTCTCTCTCTCTCTCTCTCTCTCTCTCTCTCTCTCTCACACACACACACACACACACACACACCAAAACCAAACATAAAAAGATCCCTAGGTCAGCTCCTCTCAAGTAGCACATGCTAGCTCCCATCAGACTTGCTTTTCTTAACTAATGCATTCTCATTCTTCAGGAAAGTCATAGGGTTGGAGTTTGAACTACTTTTTAATAAAACTATTTCTTTGTATTTTCTCAACATCTGTGTAATGCATGCTCATTCCTCCTAGAAGAATTGTGATGTAATATAAAGGGAGGTTATTGATACTGATGCTCACAGATAAGCCGTGTGAGTCGTTAGGTCAGGGCAGGAGAGCCACATAGTGGGACAGGGCAGTGCTTTGCTCCTGCAGATGTGCCCTCTGTGATTCTCGGAACCCCAGGAGGCACACTTTAGCCTGAGTGCTGAACAAGCCTAGGCCTGCTGTCCATGGACTCCATAGTGCAGACACAGAGTACTCGGTTTCCCTTCTGCCCCACCCCCAGGCCCCATGCCACCTTTGCCTCAGAAAATATTTGCAAGAAGGTGGGACCATGTGTTGTAAATGATAAATAGAAGTTAGTAACGTGGCAGGTGTGGTCTGCCCACTCTAATATTTAAGAAATTGATTCAAATGTCTGCATTCTCTGGGTTTTGGTCTGCCCCTGCACCCCTGGTACAACTGTTACTGAGCTATGATGTGCAACATGAGGGACTTCATGTTCCAGAGCTAGAAAGTCATGAACATGACACATGGTATCAGGAAGAAAGTTTTGTCAAGAAAATAATTTTAATTGACTCTCCTTCAAATAGGCTAACTCAGGTCTCTTAAGTAAATAATGTCAACTATAGGCAAAGCCCTTTCTGTTATCTGCAAATGTCCATGTAATTCTGCACTCCACTTGCAGCTAACCATATAACATTTCAAACCAAAAGCTGCTTATTGGTAAGTACTCCTTGGCAGGGATAAGATTCATTTCATCTCAGGGCTTCAAAGTCCTGCTGTTGAGAAAGACTGGGACTCCCTGCCCTGTATCATTCTGTTCAAGATTTCTTGAGAACCAGAATAAAAGGCAAATCTCCACGCAAAACTGTGTTTCTGGCTGAAGAGTATGCCTCTCCTTTGTGTTTTAGAACCCACGGCCTCAGGAAAGCCGGACAGTATTCAGTGGCTCCGTCAGTATTCCCTCCATCACCAAGTCCCGCCCTGAGCCAGGCCGCTCCATGAGTGCCAGCAGCGGCCTGTCTGCACGTAAGTGGCCGGGTGGGGCAGGAAGGGGAGAGGAGCCGAGTAGGTGAGACCACAAAGAAAAGGTATCCCTTGCAACAGTTCAGCTGCTTGCCCAGGAGCAACTTCCTAGCAGAGATGATGGAGACCTGTGTCTACCAGAATGGACTGTACACTGATGCCAACAGCAGCATGCCTGAGTGTGGAGGTCCATGTGCACTCTCACAGAGTTAGTTCATCGTGGCTGGGATAGTTCCCACATGTAAGACCGTGGTTATAGACTGCCATCAACTTTGAGTGTCCAGCAGGCACTGTCTGTACACTTGACACCAGAGACCTCAGCAAAGCCTTCTTTATTCTCAAACCACTGATGGCTGAGCAGCTAGATACACTACATCCATTTTCCTGTTTCAAAGTCCTTCAGTCAGAAAACATACTCATTACCCTCATTCTTGGACTTCCCTGGTACTTTTGTTTATTCAGTAAATACTGATTTCTATACATGCTTTGTCTCCATATATTGTGAGGTTCAGTTATGCTATATTCATTGTTACTGACAGCGTAACAACCTACCCCACAGCTTAGAAACACAAAATAGCAAGGAAACAAGCTGGTCATGGCAGCACAGGGCTGATGCAAGAGAAGGGCAGGTGTCCAGGCTGAGCCACGTCACAGAACTCAGACAAGAAAGGTTGGAGGAGGCGGGGAAGAGGAGAGGGGGAGAGAAGGAGACAGACACCACAGCAAGTGTTTCATTTACCTCATGTGGTTTCTGAGAGTCAGAATGGTTTGGGCTTTTTCATAACACTGCTGGCATCTTTATTTGCCAATCAGAAATAACTTGTGGGGGGGGGGGTAGGGTCACTTAGCATCTAAGTGCAGACTCTCTCATCTCTGGGGCAACCAGTCTTGGGGACCTAGTGTTAGTATTAGGACTGGTTGTGCCTGGAAGGAGTCAGGGCTGGGGAGGCTGTGAGGGCTTAGGGACAGAAGGGACCCTGGGGGATGGAGAAGAGTCTGCCTGGTGTGCTTCTGCAGTGCCTTCTGAGCACTAACAAAGTTGGTGGTCAGTAGCTGGACATGCAATTGTCTGGTGACATTTTTGTTGGATTCTTAATGTAAAAGGCAGTTAACAAAATCAGTAAAACATTCAAACAGTCTCTATAACTCAGTGTCCTTCACCAATCGTGAACGTTAATAAAATTAAAACTTTTCTTAAGCAAAGACTAAAGCATAGTAAGAAACGTGGACACTTTTAAATGAGCACTATCAGTGCTTGTCATGTTTCCAAGATTCTTCTCCTGTTGTCAGTGCCAATGGTCCCCTTGCTATATGTCCCAGCTCTTAGATCAGAGCATTTGAGGGTGCCCTCAAAGTAACCCCCAAAGTGTTCCTCTCAAGCTATGAAATAAGAGTGCTTCCTTGTGTTCTGTTTTCTGTGAGAGTTTCTGAAAGGCCGCATTTTCCCGGGATGGCTTTCTGCTGCTAATAGTGCAGCCCATGTCTTAGGAGCCTCTGTGAGGTCTGGGTAGGCAGAGATACCCCATCTGTTAGACGAAAGCCCAGCATGTCTATGGTATGACGGATGCTGAGGGCACCCTGGTAAAGACACCCAAGGCAATGGCAGATGGCACTGGAAGGATTCCATGGGCACCACAGGGCCTGGCGACGACTCCTGTCTGAACACCAGCAGTCCCATAGCCAGAGGACAACAGAAACAACCTTCCGCACGGGACTTCTGTCTTCTTGGAAGCCTGTACACTTTGTAGAGGTGTGGCCTCTTCCGATTATATAGTTCTTCCCAACCATTATCCTGTAGGGTCGTCAGCCCAGAATGGCAGTGCACTAAAGAGGGAATTCTCTGGAGGAAGCTATAACACAAAGCGACAGCCCATGCCCTCTCCTTCGGAGGGTTCTTTGTCATCAGGAGGCATGGACCAAGGAAGTGACGCCCCTGCGAGGGACTATGATGGAGAGGTAAATGGGCTGTGGATAGCGGCTGCACCTGCCATGCATGCTTAAGGCCAGTGCTTCGTCCAGGCTGATCTACCCCCTACCCACTTGCATGTGCCTCTGAAGGGAGGGCAAGGCCTGTCACAGGTGTGTAAGCTGTGGCTTTACAGAAACTTCAGGCTTCTAATCGCTTTTTAATGAAGGGTTCAGCAATTTTCATGTGTGTGCATCCTCCAATCATCTCATGGAGGGGCCGTCTGCTGACACCCGTGGGTGGTTGGGTTGTGGGTACTGGAGAGGCCTGGGGCAGCGATTGGTCTCTGTTCCTTTGCTTCTCACCAATGCTGTTTGTTTTGCAGGACTCTGATTCTCCAAGGCATTCCACAGCTTCCAACAGCTCTAACCTGAGCAGCCCCCCAAGCCCCATTTCACCCCAAAAGACCAAGAGCCTCTCCCTGGAGAGCACAGACCGCGGGAGCTGGGATCCATGAGCCCAGGACCGGTGACTGCAGGCAGGGACTCTGCACTCCCACTCGGACAACGTGCCTGGCAGCAGCCTTGCCTTCCGCACTGCTGCAATGAGGATTCCTCCACAGCCAGGCCCGCTTCACCCTCCCCTCAACCCCCAGGTAGCTTCTGTAGACAGACTGCGCAGACGCAGCGCTAAGAGTAGACCGGTTGTGTTCTCACCGTAGCCCTCACGTAGCGCCCAGCAGCCTCCATGAGCGTCAGCCAACTGTTGCCAGGAAGTAAACCCTCATGAATTAAAACAATGCATATTTTACTACAATACAGAGTTTAAATAAATACATAGATGTAGAAGTTAAATACTGAATGTAAATAGTCAAGCATCTTGTGTTTGATGAAAGATGGATGCGTATATAAGAAAGATCATTTAATTTAAAGAAATGTGTTGTTTCTTGTCTGTTTCCCAGCTATGTCATATACAGGGTAGAAAGGCCTCAAGTGACATTGTAAAGAGATCAGAAGTCAGGTCCACGTGGTGTCTCTTCTCAAGCCTAGGCAGGCTGAGGTCACAGGGAAATCTAAGGAATGTTTGGAGATTAGTGCCATTGGTGGGATGTGACCTGGACACCGGGGGTGTTGAAGCTACTCCAGAGGGACACTTGCCTCCTGAGGCATTTTTCCTCTAGTTCTCAGTTAGACCATGTCCCCCACTTACTATATTTTGGTATCTCGCACAGATGAATGTGAAACAGTTTTGCCACCTTCCAGCCCTTCCCATTGTAACGGGGAATTCATGGCTTCTGAAGACCATGGGATGGTCACGCAGCTGCTTTTCTGTCCCGGCTAAACCTTGTCCCCCTCTAGGTTGCAGTGAGGAGTCTCTGGTCTAAGCACAGCTTCCCTGTTGGTTAAGGGTAGTTGTAAACACACTGCTGGGGACAGGTCTCCTCACTAAATCACAGAAAACCTCAGAAGCATAGGCTTGAACGGCCTTGACCAAATATGCCTTCCTGCGTGAGGGGACGGTGGGGCTTGCGGTGTGCTGGCCACCGTGGACTGTGAGCCAGCTTCCCCTCTGGATATCTACTGCTGCACTTGTCCCAGGAAGCACGAGGAGAGCAGGAGTCCTCTACTCAAATGTCCGCCAGCTAAGAACACAGGAGGGGAAAGGCGGAAACTAGTGCCCATGCACGTAAAGAGGCCCTGCCTCTCTCAATCCTCTCCTCTTCCAGGTTAGAAAAGCCACCATTTCTCCCCACTTTAAGCCACATCTAAAATAGATTTCCAAAGTTGCTAACCACCCGGCATGCTGACCTTTACACAGCATGCTGCCAGGCCCCGTGGGCCAGACTCCCCAGTCACGCAGCTTTATGGGGGGTGTTAAGAGAGTTGAGGGAGGGAGATGGGAACAGAAGCATGTGGGCTGGGGTCTTTGTAAGCAGCAGCTTTGACAGACACTGGAGTCTCCAGCTCCAAGCGAGCACGTTCTCTTTGGGGTGGGCACTGTCACAATATTTATCCTTTTGGAAACAGATCATATAAAAATAACTTGTGTACACCCAAAAACAAGGGTCAGATCTTTAGTTTGACCACCAGAGCCCTATTACATCTGCTTGAACTTGGCACTTTGCTTGAAAGAGCTGCCTCCCCTCCCCTCCATCCTCTTCCTCTTCTTTCTCCTTCCCCCAGCAGAAACTCAACAAGGCTGAGACACACTGAACTATACCCTGAGCCTTTGGTTTGTAGCTTTGAAAACCAATTGTGAAGTTTTGTTGCCTACAGGTGCTTGTTTTTAAAAAGAACCCTTTTAGAATTAGTCTAAACCTCTACATCCCCTAAAGTCCGGCTTCACTACAGTGACTTCCACCCCAGCTCTACCCCAAGGAGCCCTGTGGATTTGGTGGATTTTCCACTGCTGTCAAAGAACCAGCCATCCTAACAACTGGCCCAGAGTATGGGGTGGGGTTCCAAAAATGACTGTCTTACCAGATTCATCCAGCCTTATGTGAAGAGTATTCCTGTCAGAAGCTGTGGGAAAGGATGGGGAAAGATGACTAATAGGTTTCCAGGAGACAGAAACAAAGATTCCTCAGAGCAGTCAATAACAAAGATTAGAGACAAGGCCTTAGGTTTAAGCCTTTCTTGAGATCACTCTCCCTACCCCATGGAAGGAATCGGGAATTTATCCAGAAATGGGAAAAAAAAATACATTAAGAGACATTTCTGATAGAGAGTCTATGGGTTAGTACTTGGTGCTATGTCCAGCCTGTATGCTATTTACCCTTTGAATTCTGGCTTATCTGTTATGTGAGTTTTGGGTGGGTAGACAAAATATATTACAGGGTTTCGTTTTGGTTTTGCCAAAAACAAAAGCCTTCCTATCAAAGATTGCTAAAGCAGACTCTCTCTCTCTCTCTCTCTCTCTCTCTCTCTCTCTCATATATATATATATATATATATATATATATATATATATATATATATATATATATATAAAATGATTTTTTAAATTTGTGTACTTACTCTCCCTGTGCTTAGCCATTTGTGTTCTTTCCCAGTGAGCAGCTTTAAGACAGGGAAATAACTGCAAATGGCCTGTTAGGCTTTCCACTGAATTCCTATAGCTAGGCTTAGAGAAAGCATCTGGAATTCTCGTCATTCCAACCAGCCCTTCCTCAGCTACTCCTCTTTCTTGTTAAAAATCCTGTCATTTTGTTAACTTAGTGGCCAGGTTTATTTCCAGGCAAGTTCAGCTGCCTTGTGTGGGTCCTCAGGTGTCATTAAAGAGAAGCCAGAGCAGAGGGGCAGCCTCCGTTCCCAGTGCAGCAGCCCACACGTAGCCTTGGCAGCCACCACAAATTCTATCTCCCAGCGCAGCAGATCTAGCTGCTGCCCACCCAGCCCACCCCCACTACAGGTGCACTTAAAACAGCTGACACCCTGCTGTAGATCCTACTCTGCCATAGCCCAAGGCCACTGTCCCCTTCCAGTCCCACCTGGACCCGCTGCATAGCATTTCCCGGAACCCTTGGAGTGGCTCCTACCTTGTTGGAACCTTCAGGCTTCACAAGTCCAGTTCCTTGCAGAGCCCTGCTGCAGCGAGTGTCTCCTGCCAGCTCCAGCACCACACGCTCCCGTCCCAGGGACAGCATCACACAGAGCCCTACTTCAGTCTTAGGAGACTGACTACCATGAGTCAGCCTTGATGCCATTGAAAACAAAATGACCTTATTTGATAGAATAACAGCATTTATTTTATAAATTTTTAGGATTTTTTTTCTCATTGTAATATTATTGTACAGTTTTGCATGGCCTCAGTGTAATCATTTTTGTTCAGAAAATTATGATGAGCAGTGTGTGTGTGTGGAAGGGAAGATACTGCTTTGGCCTCTTAGCACTCACTTGGTTTGGTTTTGTCCCTAGATGTCCTAGGGAATTTCCTGACAGTATCTGCTACCAAACTATGACATGGATTCTTTTGCACAGAACTATTTAAGATGGGGTGGTTAAAAAATGTAACAAAGGATTTCTCACCAATGTTTTATGTTGGTATCACCTAATTAACCAGACTTTGATGTATTGCAATAAAACAAGGAACTGTTAGCACTGAGTGTTTTGTCTATTTCTTTCCATGTGAAGAGTGTGAGGTGTTCTTGGCTTGCTGACCTCTCCTCTGGACCTCTTCTCTATATCCCAGAGGACACAGGTCAGTTTGATCGGGGTCTTGGAGCTCAGGTAAGAATAACGTTCAAACCCATGTAAGTGTCCGACTCCCTTTCTCTGATGAGCCCCCAGGGCACACTTCTCTGGCGCTTAAGACTCAGGCTTGTCTGTCTGCAGCATTAACCTGGGAGTTGGATCTGTTCTGATGAGTCAGAATGGTGCAGCTGGCACACAGGCAAGGCTGGGTGACCTTACAGAGACCCTAAGACGGCAACTGAAATCATAACCCTGGTAGCCATTGTGACTCTGTCAGATTGTTCAAGTCGCACTGGGCTTCAAAGGCAGCATCTGTGAAGACCAAGACTTGGCAAAAATTCCACAAAGAAATGGACAAGAATACCATGTTCTAGTAAAACTTAAGCACGGTGAGCCCAGTGTGGTGCAGGGGTGGCCATGGACCAGGCCTCTAGCCAGGACAGACTTAGCATGGGCTTTAAGGGCACACTGTTCCTGTCCCAGGTCTGAGTCCTGCCTCTCAGTGTCTGTTTTGTAGCCACTGAACCCCACAAGCTTCTTGTCTCTAAATGCCTAAGAAGCTTGGTGGCTTAAACTTGTGATCCTAATTACTTGGGGGGCGGGGAAGTTAAGCAGGAGGATTACAAGTTCAAGGCTTGCCTGAGCAACTTGATGAGATCCCATCTCAAAAGTAAAAAAAGTAAAAAAGGCTCAGGGTACAACCACTCAATTCACTCTGCAAGGCATTAGGCTCAATCTCCAGTGGCATTAAAGCCCTGAGTCAGAGACACGAATACATGAAAATTCTTAACATCTCCTATGTTGCCGTGGTCTGTCCCCATCAAGAGCAACAGATATTCTGGATCAGAGACCTTTACAGATAAAGACCACACACCCAGGTCATAGTGGGGCCACCTCCTTCCCAGGATTCATGGAACACAAGGAAATGGCAGTCCCCAATCCCCAATGCACTTCTTTATTGAACGCAAAGGTATGAATGTGTAATTACAAGTCATACAAAGAGCCTGTGTCGATCCCCTGGGGGGGGGGGGTGATAGCTAGCTCTCCTGGGGCATGCTGGAGCCCTGCTGCTCATCCAGTGTCAGCCCTGCTTTTAAAAGGGTCTGTTGTCCATGCCGAGACTGAGCTAGGGTGGCTACCCTACTGTCCTGAGCTTCTAGCTCCAGGCCACAGGCTGGGGTGGCAAAGGGCAGGGACATAAGCTTACCCAGAAACACGCAATTCATTCCCATGACCAACTAGACCCCAAAGGTGGCTGTGTTGAGTTTAGTACTGCATTGCTCCTGTTCCTGGTCGTACATCCACAGCAGGGAGGAGATGGCAAAAGAAGCCTGCCTTTTTGTCTGGACAGTACAGAAGCAATAGGAGGGTCTACGCAATGCTCTCTTCCTATTCATAGAGGCTGTGGCTCCCTTTCAACGTGAAAATCTCCCTCTGCTTGACTGAGCCTGAAGGAGGGCACGGCCCCTAGGTAGCCTGGACCACGCCTCACCTACTGCAGTCCAGACTTCATCCTGCAGTAGTTACTGTATGCTTCCTCGAACATGGCCTTACAGGGGAAGCGGGCCTTCAGCTTGGAGCAGATGAGGAAAGAGCCACCCATCTTGCGGTGCAGAGAGTAGGTCTCCTCTGGTGGTGGGATGAGGCGGTGTTTCAGCATAACGGGTATCAGGTTGTGGATCTTCTCAGTAGTGCTCTGGGTACCGAAGTCGAAGGGCTCTTCAGAGGCAAAGGCCTCCCCCAGGATGAGAATGGCATCCAGGTGAGCATCCTCCATGGCCTGCATCAAGAGGAAGGCAGAGATGACTGGGTCAGAAGCCCCAAACCCAGGTCCTGCCACAGCTCTCCATCTCAGTACCCAGTTCTAGGGTACAAAGGACATCAGAGGTGACAGAATGACTTTGGTTGTAAACTGTCAATAAGTAACTAACATCAACCCTCAAGAGCTGAGCAGACACACGACCACGTGTAACACATAGTAGTGTGCAGGGGCCTTCATTTCTCCCAGTTCTAGCCAAAAACACAGATCACAGGATAGGCAGTACCAGGGCTCAGGCACTGTGGAGATTGTTGTGGGAGCCTGCCTAGTTCCTAGCACACAGCAGTAGTCACCTGCCAGGCACAGGATGCATGAGAAGTAACTGTCACCAGCAGAGCACTGGAGGGACAAGGGGCACCCACGTCTGTGACAAATCAAGTCAGCGGCACAGAGGAAGCAGGTAGCAGTCTTAGACAGTGGGAAGGATATAAAGGAGGGCCATCCATCCTAATGGTGTACTCCTACTAGGTGTGAACCAGAAGGTCAGGGAGGGTCAGCTCTCTGATAGCTGCTGGGTGGAAAGGCTCTAAAGGCCTGGGTTCTCTGTCCATCCAGCCAAGTCATCCTCTGCCTCTTGGTGACCAGGGTGGGCAGGTAAACCCTAAGCAGAACAGTCCTGCTCTACCCTACTGTAGAGCATACTTCCATACTTCCTACTGTAGTTTTCAGAATGCGAGGCCTTCAGAGAGGCCTTCAAGGGCCTGCACCAGGCCCCCAAGAGTAGCTGGTTCTTAGGTACCAAAGGAAGACACAGTGGTTCCTACAAGAAACTAGACCTGAATCTCCCAATGAGCCTGGGTGGTTCACTCACCTTGACCTCATAACCGGTAAGGAACTTCATCTCTATGGATTTCTTTAACACTGCCTCCCTGTCCTGGTCAGCAGCAGCCCGAATGACCTGGGAAGAACAGAGAGCTCCAGCCTACCCTACCACAGTCCTCCCAACCCCTGGCCTGGGATCAGAGCCAGATACGACGTGGACCTGACAGGCTGTGGCCAGCTCCAGGTGGCTGTCCCACACTTTTAAGAGCATTGGCTCTTGGCCTTTGAAATACATGGGCCAGGACCCCATTCCTGTTCTTACCTGAATATAGAGGTCAGTAAAGGATCTGTCATATTCTCTAGTTGCCCCAAAGTCCAAGAGAGCCACCTACAGATGGAGACACAACACTGAAGCTTTGCCCTGTGGTGCTGGTAAGCACAGAGCAGAGAGAAAGAGGATCTCTTCAGGGTAGGAGCCCGGGTCTCTGATGACAACCTTCACATGAGGCTCAGGCTGGCCCTTACCTTGTGCTGCTGAGGGTCATAAAAGAAATTGGACCAGTTGGGATCAGTCTGCATGACATGGAACTCAAACAGCTCCCTCAGGCACAGCACCAAAATGTTGTAGCAGATCTGGGAACAGGATGGGGGCCTAGGTCAGGCGGCACAGACTAAAGTCTTGGCCTCCTGAATCCCACCCTAACTGCTCCCAGTGTACAGCCCCAAGAGAAAGATGCAGTCAGTATCCCTTTGTCCACCCTCCACCCCCCCACCCCCGTTCACACCATTAGGTTCCCAGAACAGCAGTCAGCACACTAGGGCGCACCTCATTCCTCACTTCCTGGCTTAGCCCTTCTGCCTGGTCCAAAGGGAAGCCTGATATGAGCTCTGTGGTCAGCACATGGGGACTGCACAGCTCATCCACAATCTCAGGCACATAGAAGAAGGGATGGTCCTTCAGCAGTTCCCTGTGTGGAGAGAGCGCTCACATCCAGTCTTGACCCCACACACACCTCAAATGGAGAGCCCACCACAGGGAAACCTACTCTATAGTGTGGAGGATGTGGCCATACCCTGGTCCCAGGGCCATCCACCCTTAAAATCAGATATGCCTGCCCTCTTGGGTGCCCCTCAGCCTCCCGAGGTCCTCGTGGAAGTCGTACCTGAACTTCTTGGCATAGGCAGCCTCCCGCTGGTAGTCACACTCAAGGGTAAGCTCCCGCCTCAGCACATCAATCAGGTGCTCAGGGAACAGGCCTGTGGCAGAACTGGGGCATCAGGTGGGAGAAGGGGCTCTGCAGGGCTTTCCCCTGGCATTCCCAGAACCAAACCCAAGTGCCCACCCACTCCTCCCACACCTCATGCCACGGCCCAGCCTGACCTTCTGGAAGCATGTTACTCATGTTCAGCACAGCCATGAGGTTGTTGACATCACTGTTAATGCTCTGGGCCACACCAGGGTACTGCAGGGAGAGAAGGGATGTTACCTGGGGAGGCGGCAGGGCAGGCTGTCCCTGCCCATTAGCTTCCCAGCCATATCTGGCCAGCTTGGATGCAACAGAGCCAAGAGTAAAGGCTGCTCTCCATTTCTCCTCATCCTACCCCCAGAATAGCCGCAGGCTCCAGCCTGGCCCCAGGAGGCCATCGTGCACCAAGACTGCCGGAGGCAGCTCTGTCCCCCTAACACCTCGTCTAGCAAACATGCTCCTAGCACCCAGTGCTAAAAAGAGAAAGATGGTGTCTCCAGAGATGTGTAAAGGCCCCACCCTCAAGTCCTGGGAGGACACACAGAGCCATCTACCTGGATCTTCATGGCCACCTCACGGCCACCCTTCATGCGGGCCAGGTGCACCTGTCCTATGGAGGCTGCCGCAAAGGGCCGCTCTTCAAAGTACTCCAGCTTGTCCCTCCAGTGGGGGCCCAGGTCACTGTTGAGGGTTTTCTGGAAAGCGGCCAGGAAAGACAGGAGTACAGCCTGGTTACCTGTGGTAGGCACCCTGATATGCACCCAGCTTGCCCCACAGCTTGCTCCTAGATGCCCAGGGTTGAGCAGTGGTTCCCCCAGCCCACCACCTGCCAGGCTCACCGTCATCTGTTTCAGTGGCATGAAGTCAGCACTCTGCCTCACCCGCTCAAAGATCTTGGCCAGGTGAGGGTTGATGAAGGCATCATCTGGAAGACAAGAGATGTCAGAGTGGGGCTTCTGTTAGTGATGTACACGGGCCAGTAGGGCTGCCCGGGTACCGCGTGTTCATGTGGCCTCCTGGATAGAACAGGGCCATTAAGCTTTACCCTCTGTTATCCTGGGACCTGAAACTCAACCACAGTGATAGCCTCAGCCTCAGCTTCCTCCTAGTACAGACTCCAGACTGGGACTGTAATGGGGCAGGGGTCTTCTCTGCAGAGCACACTAGTAAGACACCGACCAACATAAGGCACAACCTTTAGATATAGCTCACTGCAGCTTCCCCTCTGCAGCAGAGCAGCCAGGAGGCAACGTTTTTTATAACTAAGAGATAAAATTTAAACTGCCTATAATCTGTATACTTCCTTCCTGCCTAGTGTGGCACTGCACAGGCTATCATGAACACATACCTGGGGGTGGTTTAAGTGACAATGGCCCTCGTAGGCTCATATATTGAAATACTTAATCCCCGGCTAGTGGAACTGTTTGGGAAGGATTAGGAGATGGGTCACTGGGAGTGGACTTGGAGGTTTCAAAAGCTCAAGCCATTCCCAGTTAAGTCTCTCTCCTTCTCCTCCCCCGCCCCCTCCTCCTCCTTCTCTCTGCCTCATGCGTGAAGATCAAGATGTAAGTTCTTGGCTACTGCACCAGTACCATGGCTGCCTACTGCCATGTTCTCCGCCATGATGGTCCAGACTCAAACTCCTCTTCTAAGTTGTCTTGGTGTCTTACCTCAGCAGTAGACAAGCAACTATGGCAGGGCCCTCCCTCCGCATGTGCTTGCTTTTTCACCCTGGGAGTGCGACCACTGTGAAACACCAACACAGGCCTCCCATGCTTTCCCAGCCTGAGTCCTGCTTGCTCTTGGTCCCGTAGCACAGCTCCTAATCCTGCCAGCCCACTGCATTTTCCTTCATTTAAGTTCTCAGACACCACACCACACTAGGCATGCTGTGGTGTGCTGTCCATACCCCTTCCAAAAGTCTGTGCCCAGCTACCTGGCCCGCAGGCAGCACCCTGCATCAACCTCACCCCAAGAGTTGAACCTGGTCAAAGGAGTAAGCCCACTTGTGCTCACACTTCCCATTTAGAGCTACTGCAGAGCTCAATTTGGCTCCTTACCCTTGCTCTGCCAACCTAGCCTCTCCTCCCTGACACCTCTGAGATCACACACTGGCCCCCAAAGCTGAACTGCAAGCTCTTCCACTAGTCCCTAGTGACCAACAGAGCAGGCAGGGTGGCAGGACGAGGCTGCCATGCTTAGATTAGAGGCCGCCTCTCAGTTTCTCAAAACACCCATCCAGAGGCAAGAAACATGTCCCTGTTTGAAGATGGCATAAACATCCCCATGTCCCAGACTGCCACAGCAGCTGTTCCCACACCTCGCCACTCTGCCCGCCACTACCCCCACTTGGATACCCACAGCTGGTACACGACTGAGCCCTCCACTCACCCTGGATGCTCAGCATCTGGCCCAGCTTCAGTGCGGCCCCACGCACCTTGCACAGTGTACTCACAATGCGCTCTGCATTTGCCTCTGACAGGAAGGGGCTAGAATCCAGCACGGCTTTCTTCCCTATGGGAAAGAAGGGCTCATCATGCATCCAGGGTTTAGGAAGGGCAACTGGAAGAAACCTTCATGATGCCTGCACAAAGGGACTCAGGCGATATACACAACTGTTAAGTGTCCACAGAAACAGGAAGGAAATTTCAGATCCCTATGGACATTCTCTATAGCCCTCCAATGATAGGGAGGAATCCCTTACTAGTGGGTCAAGTCTGGCAGAAGGTTAGGAGAAGATAAGCAAGCTACCCTACTTGTCCTGGCTAACGAGTCTCTGGGTCTGTGCACTGTTCCACATGGGTCTTGGCTGCAGTAAGGACTCTATCGTCAGGGTCAAGGACAGCACAGTCTTTGGGTGTTGTTTCTCCCCTCTGCCCCACAGCTTGGCACAGCCAACTGGCCCAAAGACAACCCCTTCTAGGACACAGAGTGGTAGCAACAGCTGGGTGATGACTCCAGGGAGCTGGCAGTGCCAAATGCATGCTGCTGCCAGCCATCAGTGTGGCCAAAAGGTACCATTGCTTCTGCCCACGTGCGAAATACACCCTGTGGCAAGGGAGGAGCACAAACAGGGGTCTTAGCTGCCAGGTCTCCCTGTCCTCCCAGCCCCTCACACCTGGCAGCTCCTTCAGCACATAGCCATGGGCTGGAAGGCTAAGGGAAGAGGACTAACAACTGTCCTTGCACCAGGCAAAGCCCAGCCTGCTTCTGGCACAAGCCAGAGAAGGGGGCTACCATGGGGAGAAGAGTTACAGAGCCCTCAACTGCCAGCACCCAGTGACAGACATACTGAGGGCTTAGGCTCACTCCTTGGTCCAAACAAGAGGACAAGACATGCAGGATAGGAGGGTCAGTCCATAGAAGTAGGCTATTCCAAGACCTACTTAAACCCTGATGTAGGACCAATCCAGGACAAGTGGGCCCAGCAACAGCAGAAGGCAGCACCAAGAGTGGGGCAGTCTTTCCCTGTCCTCCCCAGGTCCTGGGACTCAGGATTAGGAAAACAGGAGTGAACACAGGCAAGGCCACTAATTCCAGGACAAAGGAAGCTGTCACTCACCTATACACAAACCACACCTCAGCTGATCCCCATCTCCTGGTACTTGGAGATGGTGTCTAGCCCAACTGGCTTTCCTAGGCATCTCTACCCCACAGTGGGCTGATCCTCATAGGCTGAGACATGTCCTCCACCCAGAATGGCCCGAACCAGGCAGGACAAGCCAGAAACACGGTGGTATGCCCAATGCAGGCAGAGCTTGCTAGCCTGGATAGCACCTTCAAGGTCAGGGCACTGCAGGCAGATTACGAGCCTGAGCAGGAACATCTCCCAAGGCCATTTACTCTGCAATGCCTCAGGACCTACTGGTAGGGCTAAAGGAACCTAAGCCTCAGTCACTAGAGTCCCTGAAAAAGGACACCAGCTATGCCCTTGAAGGCAGGCTGACCTCTTCTCCTCTTAGACAAGGTAGGTGGAAAATGGCTGGCAGGGGTGCTGGATCTTGGGAAAGCTAGTTTGTCAACCAGAAAAAATACAGGCTTCACATCCCAAAGTACTTAAGCATCAGCACTAAAAATACCCATGCTAAATCCCCTGTTCTCGGGTCCCTTCCAAGAACACACAGGGTGTCCCTCCTAGGACTGGAGCCTGAGAACCCCGTGAGTGAAGTGCTGCCTGGAGAGCTGGTACACCTCCTCAGGCCCCAAGAGCACAGAGCATGAGTACCAAGAGGTCCTGTGAATGGGTGTGAGAGCTGTGAGGAATCTTCCTGAGAGTGTGGGACCAGAACCTCAAATGCACTTGGAAAATCCACCGATTAGGAACCCCTAATGGCTCTGCTGGGTAAACTCCCAGCCATATACCCTCAGAGAGGGGCTCACATGGCATCCCATGGCTCATTCCCTAGCCAGAATCCGAGCATCAGGAAACCCCTTGGTTTTGGTGGGGCCTGAATGCAGAACATTCTCTAGATTGTACAGCCACAAGTAGTCACTGAACTTGTGTGCCAGGCAAGACTGATGGGCCAGATCCTGGGCAACCGAGAACAGAGATGGTATAGTCTTTGTCTCAGAGACAATAGTCTCTGGAATGGCCCCAGCCTCTCAGAGCCATGTCCAATGAAGGAATGACACAATGCGTCTGTCCCAATGCCTACATCCCTACCCACAGAGGAGGACAGAAGAGCTTTGTGTTTGACCTCGGCGGCAGATTACAGTTAAGAAGGTCCTCGGGAGCAGGGCAGGAGAGGAGAGCAGGAACAAACGGTGGGCCAGCAAGCGAGTGTGGAGGTGCACATGCTGGTGGTAACAAGAGTGTGGGCATGCAAAGATAGCCAGAGGGGCTGGGAGGTCAGCTGGGGCTGAAGGCAGGAGCCATCTCCAATTCTCCAATCCTCCAACTCTCTAAGCAAGTCAGTCTACCGGTCACTCAACCTTAGGAACAACATCCATAGGAACTACGTTTCAGAGGGCTCCTGCAGTCAGGGCATGGGGTGGTCCCTGTGGCTGACATTCCTGGAACAGAGGTGGGCTGAACAATGATGGGCTAGACCTTGCAGAAGCATCCACCCTTTCTACACAGGGCCCTGCTCACCTGTGGAGTTCTCAGAACGCAGACTCTTCTTGGCAACTTCAGCCAATGCCCCAATTCCCAGACCTACAGCCAGACCTGGAAGGGTAAGAAAGCAGGTGCTTGAGTGGCTGGAACCACCCAGCTACCAGGCCTGGTGATCAGCAGGCAGGTGCCACTGCAGTATACTGACATGTGCTGGGTACATACTGGTGGTTGTAGAACAGTCAGCTCTGGGTAAGTGCTTCCTGTGAGTGTGCACAGACCTCATCCGTCATCTGTGACAACCCACACTCGCAAAAACACAGACTCCATATTGGGAGGAAGCAGCACGAATGGAAAGACAGAGCATGCCTGGTCTGTGGACCACTTCCTGAAAATACAGCTATGGAAGACAGCCACTCACTCAAGTCTGCAAGAGCATCCAGTAGTCTTGAATTTTCCAAGTTATCACTGTATCGATATACAACAGGTCGCAGTAAAACCTGGGACATTTCACAACAGAAAAACCACGGGGTGTCCCAGCTGAAGTCCCCGGGGCCAGAACAGACTCCCACCTCCCCTCCCGTGCTGACAGCACCGACAGTGACTGAGAACAACAGCCCTTGGGTCTTCCCTCCCAGGAGGTATGGCTGAGGCCAGGCAGAGAGCCTGGGAGTCTGGCTCAGGGCTCACACCTTCCTGGAAGCTCCCTTCTCAAAGGCTGTACAGGACAGCATACCACTCAGAGACTGGGTGCGGGGTATGAAACTCTTCTCCATTCTTTCTACAATAATTAATGAATTACAGAAAAATTCTGGATTTGCTGAAAATGTATAAAAAGAAAGTTAAGCTGTGTGTGGCCACACATGCAGTCACCCCAGCATTTTAGAATTTGGCTGAGGAGCAGAGGTATAACATAGTTCAAGGCCACCCAGGGATGCAAAGCAAATTCCAGGATATCCAGGAGTATATATGGTGACCTTGTCTCAAAAAAAAAAAAAAGTAACTTTTTAAATGCTTTTTAATTAAAAGGTAATTCTTTTACACATTTAATACTATATTTATCTGCCACTAGGTGGCAGTGCATGCTCTACTTTGCCCACCTTAAGAGCCGCTCCTACCACAGAGGTCACTAGAGAACCAAAGGTGTCAAGTGCCCACACTCTCAGGTCCAAGGCACGCCAACGAAACCGCTTGTTTATTCAAAACAATCAGGCCAGTGGTGACAAAGGAGTCTCATGTCAACTACATGCATGACTTTTAAGATTTCTGGAAGCCATTAAAAAACAGGCGAGAAGAAACATTGAGAATGAATTCTAATGCATTTAGCCCAGCATATTTAAAATAGAAATCAACGTAAAAATTGAAAGCATTTTCCATCTTGGGTGTGTGCATTGTCTTCAAATCCTGTGGGAAGGCACATGCATAGGACATGTGGGGCAGGACAAGCCAAACTGGAAGAAGCCACAGCGACAACCAGTACATGCTGGTGCCCTGGGACAGGGGCATTACTGTGGATGTCTGATGGGGCAAGCACCAGCCCTTTAACACTCCGCCTACCCAGGCCAGTCTGGATGGCACTGGGAGCCAGAGTCCCGATTAAACATTAACTTCCTGCCAACTGTCTTCCTCACCCTACCTAGCACAACATGTAACTTAGCAAAGGAAAGGAGAACAGGCAGCATTAACCTTCACCAATGTCCCTTTGGAGTCCTTCCAGCTTAGAGCAAGCCCTGAGACACGCCCACAGAAAAGGCAGGCAACATCCAGCTGCACACACAGCAGTCAGAGCCCCCCTCCACATACCCCCGGCCGCACAGCGCTGAGTCAAACTGTCCCTGCCTGTTTCTGGGCTCCCAGGCAAAGCACAAACTCTACCATGGGGGTGGGGGGACTGTTATTAAACAAATGCCTGAAGAACATTCTAGAAAGGAGGCCTCTGGCTCTGTCAGTAGCTGCACCAGACCCAGGAGCTGCCAAGAGAGGGGCAGGCCCCTGCGGCAGGCAGACCAGGAGGTAAGAACAAGCTCACCCAGCCAGTGATCATGATCTCCTTGGTTCTATGAACCCAGAATAAACTGGCTCTCCCTTCATGGGCCTGGTATAATGTGATTCCTGGAATCCCCTGCCCAGCTCAGCTTCACCCAGAGCCAGGTAAACCTGGGATAACTAACCCTGGGGAGGGGAATTCCAGGCTAGGATTTTTCTGCCATCTTCAGGTACCCTGCTCCTACACCCAAGGACCTCACACAGCACTGCCTCTCCTACTGTGCTCTGTGTCTAGAAGGCTTGTTCTCCACATGTCACCTCGAGGAGAGAACCACTGTTGGCAGCCTGACCTTCCTCCTGGCCTGTGACAGCACACCGCCCATACACAGAAAGTTCCTAATACTTCTCATTAAAGGTGGTTTTGCCATCAAGGAAGGGAAGTGACAGGGCACAGAACTTTCCCACAGGCAAAGCAGAGGTACAGTGGGCCTGCGTCCAGGTTGAGAGCCTATTCTGGGTAACTCAGGAGCCTCACCTAGTCTCCCCATTCAGGTCCCTCTGGAAGTCAACAAAGAAGCAGTCACTCCACTCCCTACTAGTCACCACAGGTGGAAAGCAAAGAAGCTTTTAACCTCAGGGGCCTTCATGAGCAGGCTGGGTGGCAGGGAGAATGGGACAGCAGGCTACCACTCCTGCTGGTACTGCTCTGCCTGGTGAAATCCCAGGGCTTGTTTACAACACACGGCTGGAAAGGGCCTCTGCAGAAGCAAGCAGACAAGAGTGCTGAGGAACCAGGCATCGTAGACCAGGCCCTGGCTGTATTCAGGAGGGACCCAGGGTCTTGTGTGTGTGTGCTAGGCAAGATCTTCACTCTCTAAACCATATCCTCAGCCCTAAACTCTACTTTAATTAATACACATGGCTCACTGTGCTAAGAAAGTCCACATAGAGCAGACAGACAGACATGGCTAATGTCCTCTGCGTGAGTACTAACAGTGTACTTCTAGATAAATACCTGGCATCCAATAGCAGCCTCAGCCCCCAGGCACTGCAGCCCAGGAGGAAGAGGCAGAGGAACAAAAGGGAAGAGACAAAGCTCCCTGAGGTGTCTTCTCCCAGGGGAAGACCTAACAGGTCTTCTGCTGTTTATGTGGGAAGGTAGGTGCCTACTTATAGGACAGGCAGCTCAGATGTCCCTGCAAAAGACAGAGGTCTGTGCTCAGCTCCTCCTCTGAAACTGTACAGAACAGCAGCCATTCCCAGCAGGTTCCTGTCACACTCGATGAAGAATTTGCTACCACATACCACAAGCACCATGTCAGACTGCTTCACTGCAGGCCCAGAAACTGTCAGTACCCACAGCCTGAACCTTCTGAAACTGCCTGTTGTTTCTGCCACGGGTTTTGGCAATGGTGGAGAGAAAAGAAAGTAACTGATAGAGACGGACAAAGAAGAGGACATACTTTCCAGGAAAGGGAAGACAGAAGGTCCTGGGCCTCCCTAACCAAGTCAACATAACCTACCAGAACTGTTATATAGCTAACCATTGGTCCAAGGCCAGTATGTGAAACAAGTCAGCAAAGAAATTCTTTTGTTATTTACATTGCCTGGACCTGGAGAACCTACAGAGGACAGCTAAACCTTCATAAACTGCACCTCCAGAAACCCACATCACAGTACCATGCAGCAAATGGCCAGCACTCTCAACAGGACCTTGCAGATGAGCAGTGTGCACAGGCACTATCTAAGTGTCCTTCCAGAAGAGCACAGCTATGGTAGGACCAAAGGCTACTTGCATAAAAGCAAGGACAAATGAAGTGCCCAAGCCTGCAGCAAATGGCTTTAACTGTCAGCAGCAAAGGGCCACAGTCTGTCAGTATCACACTAGCAGTCAGACTGTAGGATCTGGTAAACAGGTTCCCCAAATGGCTGGTCCCAGACCAAAAGGTCCTCTATCTAGGGAGCCAAAGAGCCCTGTACTCATGCCCGGTCGGTCTCCTTCCAGCAAAGACTGCCCCAGCAAGACACAGCCACACACCAGCCCCAGGGATAAGCCAAGATGAGGCTGGAATCCAGTAATGAGGTCATCACCCATAGGAAAACCCTCAACAGCTACTTCATGGGCAGCATAGCCATATGCTACCCAATACTGGGGCACGGCTGGACTCCAAACCACTTCCACCTTAATGTACAGTGGCCACCTCCACTCAAACAGGACAAACAGGGCAGGGCAATAGAGGAGGGGCAGCACGGGGTACGTGACCACCTCACCTCCAAAGTTGGCCAACCGCCCAATCCGGGTAACTGGCACCTTCCGCTCCCGAGCCCGTTCACTGAGCTGGAGGGAAAAACAAGAGAGACCTATAGGATTGACAAAACTAACAAATGAGACAAGACAGCCTGAGGCTCATGCTGTCTGCCTCCCCTCTCCATTCCCACTGGCAGCACTGTACAAAAAGGCTTCCAGGTATTTCTAAAGTCACAGCATGGGGGGTCGGGAGGGGGGGATGCGGACCAGCCCCAGCCCCACTGGGAATAGAAACCACCCAAGTCCAGCCGTGATGCCTCTCAGACCTACCATCTGCTTGTGTGGCTTGCTCTCAGGGCGAGCCTTGGCCTGCCGGGCCTTTTCAATGTCTTCAGCCGTGAGGCCTCCCACAGGGGACTGGTCCTGGTGGAAGAATCTTCGCTGGATGCCGCTGGCAAAGAACAAGTCTCCGTGATCAACAAAGAGCCTTCCATTGACTCTGCCCATAGGAGAGGTGGCCTGTCCAGGGAGCCCAGCTTCCCTGAAAGGCCCATTGGAAGCATAGGCAGGGGCCGGTCCCTGACTGTGGGATGGAGACAGTGACTGGTCCAGGGAAGAGGCTGCAGAGAAGTCCAGGGAGGTTCCAGCTGCCTGTGGTGTTGATAACTGAACTTCGGCTTCCAGATCTTCAAAGTTCTCACTGGCATATGAATCTTCATGCTTATCCTGACCCTGCAGGGGACAAAGGCCAGTGTGAGGGGCAGGGCTGGTCTGGTGAGGTACTTGCATGTGACTGTCAATCAGCCCTCTCTAACCCTCCAAAGATGCTTCCTAAGACCTGAGGTCCACTTCAAAGGCTAGGAGGCAGCAAAAGCTCTCACAGGCTTCTTCTAGAACCCTGCTGTGTGATCTCAGGCAGGGCAGATGCTATACACCACTGGGCACTTACTGTAGGCCCAACCAGGGCCAGGGAAGATGCACATGACTAGCAACAGGCTCCTCATCTATAAAGCAGGGCCAGCACTGAGCACGTGGGGCTTTTAGGAGAGAAACCAGGACAAAAGATGAGGAAAGCCTGCAGAAGCATAGGTCACAGACCAGCGAGTGACGACGAGAGGAGAGCACAGGTGGGAAACACAGAGCCACAGCACCTCACAGCAGACAAAGCCCACCACCAACCCGGCATGCAGCTACGGTTCTTGTCAGACATGGTCAGAGCCTGGCTGTCCTTGCCAATCTGAGATACAGAGAAAGAGGACAGAGGACACCCCATGTTTCCTTTGTACATCATAGGTTCAACCTCCAAGCCTAGATTCCTTCTAATTTTTAACCTGGAATGAACTTGGACAAGTTCCTAACCACTCTCAGTGACTCCTACATCTGAAAATAGGGCCCCCACTGTCAGACAGTGACAGAGTTACACCCAAGGTCACAGAAACTGCTGGTAAATGCTATAATTAAATAGCACTGTGGCCGGGCAGTGGTGGCGTACGCCTTTAATCCCAGCACTCAGGAGGCAGAGGGAGGTGGATTTCTGAGTTCAAGGCCAGCCTGGTCTACAAAGTGAGCTCCAGGACAGCCAGGGCTATACAGAGAAACCCTATCTCGAACGCCCCCCCCCCAAAAAAAATAGCACTGTGTCCTAGAGAGGGGGGGAGGCAGGCCTATGGCCATGTTCGCTGCTCCAAATAAAATCTGAGCAAATGCCATGCCCTACGTGCTGTCTGGATGCCATACAGCAACACAGGGAGACCTGCAGCCCCATGCACAGCTACCTGAGATGCCCTAAGGACTAGAGCCCTGCTCTCCCAGGAAGAGGGTAGACTAGGAGCTACTCTCACTTCACAACACCAAACAGACTAAGAGCTGATGTGACCGGTAAAGGGCAGAAGGCAACAGGCAGCAGAGCAGGGGTCCAGAGCCAAGGCCAGCTCTGCTGCCCCAAATCCCAGAACAGAACAAACACAGCACACTGAGGCTCTGGGGCCCTCTAAGGCCAGGGAGGCCTAGTGCGATGAGCCTGGGTCAGAATCCCTCCTGTCCCACAACTCCCACCGTAACCTCCTCGTCTTGTGTGACTGCCATTACAGTAGCTGGGGGTTCCCACATGCAGCAAAGGACCCCTGGTGCCTGAAAAGGGCCCCAGCCTCCGTAAGCACCTGATGAAATGTGTGAATATGAGGCATACAGGTCCCAGAGCAATCAGATCCCTCAGACCGCCACGGTAGCGAAAAGCAGCACAAACCTAAGCATTAGGGAGGGAAGGGAACCCAGGAGGCCTCTGTGCCCAGGGACCTCCTCCATGGCAGTGAGCTGCCATCTTCTGGGACGAGGGGAAGTACCGGATGGGAACTTGCACACTGGTGGAGAAAGCCTGTCTAGAACAGTCTTCACTTGGATTGAGCCAGAGCAAGCTCACCTTCCAGGCTTTTCTAGAGGAACCACCCGCCAGCCAACCTCAACACCAGGAGGACAAAGACTCTCACCCTACCCCTTGACGTAATCTCGGAGGGAGTAAGCACACAGCACATGAGCAGTAGAGGACCTCAAGAATGCAAGGTAAAAAGACCTAAAATCAGAGTATCCTGTGGGGCGAGGAATACTATGTCACCCTTACGGAGGAAGGAGGGGCCTGGGAATCCTGGACCTAAAACTGAGACGAGGCTGGGGACTGGAACAGCCTTGCAACCATGTCTTAGTCAGGGTTTCTATTCCTGCACAAACATCATGACCAAGAAGCAAGTTGGGGAGGAAAGGGTTTATTTGGCTTACACTTCCATACTGCTGTTCATCACCCAGGAAGTCAGGACTGGAACTCAAGCAGGAGCTGATGCAGAAGCCATGGAGGGATGTTCTTTACTGGCTTGCTTTCCCTGGCTTGCTCAGCCTGCTCTCTTATAGAACCCAAGACTGCCAGCCCAGAGATGGTCCCACCCCCAAGGGGCCCTTGATCANATATATATATATATATATATATATATATATATATATATATATATATATACACATATATACACATGTATATATATGTGTGTGTATATATATACATATATATGTATGTATATGTATATATGTGTATGTATGTGTATATATATATAATATATATATATATATTATATATATATATGCTGTTTAAGCCTCCCAGTCTGTTGTCTTCTATTATTGTAACAGCTCCCTCACAGAGAAACCTGATCTCTAGTATGACAGCAGGACATGCCACAGGACAGAAATGGCACAGGAAAGAGGCAAGGCAATCTCTGCAATGCATGCACACAAGCTCGCAGGGGCACGCACACATGCATGCAGGGGCACGCGCACGTACGCGCACGCGCGCGCGCACACACACACCTACACACCTCCCTTAGGCTACTGAGTTGCTAACAAGCAGCACTACGGTACAGCCAGGTCTGTGCTGACGCTGCCTTGGCTTAGACACGCCCCCTGATCTAAGACGCTGAGGTTTCCTGGACCTTTGCCCCAACAGCATGAGGGGAGGGGAGAGACAGTGCTACCCTCCCCAGGGCTCTGAGAGCTGCCGCTCTGGAAAGGAGCACCTTCAGCACATAACAGGTCTTGGCGAGGCTCAGGAAGCCTTGCCTGTACGAGGAGCCTTCAAAGGCTGAAGTTGGGGTGGGCTGATCTACAGATGAGTCCTTCTGTGGACTGCATGTCTGAAACCTAACCCATTGCATGCCAGTACATGGAAGGTGATTACATCATGAGCACAGAGCCAGGAAATGGGCCCTTATTAGATGCCAAATCTACTAGAGCCTCAATCTTGGCCTTCCCAGCCTCCAGAACTGAGAAGTAAGTAGTGTTACTTAAGCGTCCTAGTCTGGTATTCTCACACAATGTCCTACCCTATGCTAATACGACAGTAGGACACACCAGCCACTGGGTGCTCTAAGTCTCATCTACAACAAGACAGGAGGTCAGGTTTCTGCATCCTGGTTCATTCCCTGGTTGCATTACGAGCTCCAAGTCTGAAGCTGCCTATCAGCACCCCACACCCATGGCTGGAAGGGGTCTCTCACCTGCACCTTCCCGAAGACCATGCTGATCTGCTCCACGGCTGTAGACTGCAGGGCCCTGGCCGCCAGGAAGAGTTCCCCACCAAGGCCCAGGGTCTGCAGATGGGTCTCCACCGCTGCCTGGGTCAGTTTGGCAAGGCCTTTGGCCACCATGATGGCATCCCCCAACATAGAAGCCATCCTTCAGGGCTGGAAGAAAAGAGGCCAAATTAGGGACCGGGTACCACATCCGACACAGGATCGTTAGTTCTCTGACCTCACTGGGCACCTGGATACATGTAGCATAGACATACACATACACACTAATAAGAGTTTGGTTCGCAACACCCATGTATACAGGTGGTTGTATGTAACGCAAGCTTCAGGAGATCTGACATCCTCTCTGGCTTGACCACACACACATAGATATGTATGACCATACCCACTCAGATATGTGTGTGTGTGTGTGTGTGTGTGTGTGTGTGTGTGTGTGTACATAAACAAAAGAAAATCCTTACTACAAAAATAAATTAAAAGGGCTGGAGAGATGACTCAGTGGTTAAGAGCTGTTGCTGCTCTTGCAGAGGGACCCAGGTTTGGTTCCCAGCACCCACATGGTGGATTGAAGCCATCAGTAACTCCAGATCTAGAGAATCTGGACCCTTCTGATTTCTTCAAGCACCAGGCAGATACATGGTGCATATACACACATACAGGCATACACATAGTTAATAAACATTTTTTTTAATTAATGAAGAAGAATGAGTCATACTTTCTTTCCTGCCTGAACAGTTGTATATAAAATACTAGTGAATTTCAAAATGGTGCCAAGTCCTGCCCTAGATACTGCACTCCAGATTCCCGTGTAGATCTCTGCTTTCCTCAAGTCGGCAGCTCCTGCTAACACGCACAGCCTACTCTTTACGAGCACGTAGACTTCAAAGTTACTGTGGTTAGTCCATAGCCACCCCCTTGGGTAAACATTATTTACTCATTGTGCAGGGCTATGCTGGGCCTGGCTCACAGGACAAAGTGAACCAACCGCTCACAGCCTTATCATCACAGGCAGTGTTCTGCAAGGAGTCCCCATCCTCTGACAGCAAAGAGGAGGGGAGGAGCAAATGACGACCAGAAGGAAGCTGCTCTCCATAGCTCTTCTCTCTCTGGTTTTCTTAAAGACCCTATTCCCAGTTCACCTCAATCCCACAGTGACCAGTAATTCAGCCAAGTCAGGCACTCAGCTAGGAGGCATTTATATCATAGTTTACATCCAAAGCCCAGGAACCCTTTCACACACAAGAACCATACCAACACCACAATGTCAGGGACAAGTCTCAGAGCCTTTGTGGGGAATGTCAGCCCCACTACCCTCTCCACCCTACCCTGCTGGTTGGGGGACACTGTTCCTGAGTAAATGTTCTACTCTGAGGAGAACAAAGGATCCAACAACCTCAAGTAAAGCTGTATGAGAGATACTCACACCCGGAGAGGAACTATGCCAGCATCCTTCACACATATCCCTGTACCTGGCTTGTCCCTGCAGGCCCTGGGTCAATATGTCCTAGCCATGTGCCCATAGCACAACTTGCAAGCACATCTATAATGGACACCAACACCAGGTAAGCATTAGAGGTGCCTGCCTTGTGAAATAGCATCTTCAGAGCCTAAACATCGGCCCAGCCAGCCACCACCAGCCAGATGACTCAGGTTCTAACATGCCTCTTCTGTTCCTAATGTTAAATTTGTATCAGAAAAGTAAATAAAAACATCTCAATCAGAATTGCATTGAAGGAAGCTTTCCCCCTGGGGCATAGAGACTGAGAAAGAGAAACAGGCAGACCAGAGGCCAATGTCCCCCGAGGCTCTGGGAGGTTTTCCTACTGACCATCATTTGCCAATCCTCCTTTTAAAAAAACCTTCCAGAGCTACCTCCTGGAGCCACATCCTGGATGGAACTTATCTGGCAAATTGGGGACCTTCAAATAAAGTCACCAGGACTGACAAACGTGCTCAGGGAATGCAGGCCTGTCCAAATACAGAAAAGTCTTTTTTAAACACATGATGATTCCAACAAGCACAGCCCTGGCAAAGCATCAAATGCTCATCCACTGGAGACCCAGGTGGGGGGAGCTTTATCTGGCTGGAGGGTAGCCATATGCACCCCACTTCACAGACAGGATATACCAAACTGTCACTCTTCTCATGGGTGACAGAGAGCAACCTGAGATGGTAGATGATTTCCCAAGTCGATACCCTTCATAACTACAGGGCATCACGGACCAGCTCCAGGGCAGTGAAGTGGTATTCACACCTCTGAGAGCTAGAGTGGACCCTCCTCTGGCCCCTCCCTGTTACAGCTGCCACTAAAGACTTGGGATGGTTGGGTCTAAAGTCAGCAACCTTGCTGCCCTAGCCCCACACAACAGCTGTGCTCACTACTCTGCCTCTCCTTGGCCTTCCCATGCATTCCCAGGCTGCCAGCCAGCGCAGTTTCTTTAAAAGAAACACCATGCCTAAGTGCTCTCCTACCCCACAGCTTCTCTGAGATCCCTGAGAGGCAGAAAGCCTTCCTGACCCAGCCCTCTCAGCCACACAAGCCTTAGGCTTACTATGCTCCCTCCATTCAATGTGTTCCAGCCAGACTAAACCACCCATGGACTTCATGGAGTCATTGCAGTAAAGGGAACAAGGTGTGCGTCCTCCCTCCTCAGGGGCATCTGTCCCAGCTTCCTGTACCCTGCAGGCCACTGCAGCCATGACCACGCTCTCCAGATCTGTCTAGTAGCTACCTCACTAGAGGCTGTTAGCCATAGGACAAGAACCACTTCTGTCTTCCTGCATACACTCCTGACCCTCCAGCACCAAAGGGTACTTTACAGCAATAAATTCCTAGCAAATTAAAAGAATTTAGCTGGTGCCTCCAAAGCTTGAAAAAGCTTGAGAAAAATAGCTGAAACTTTGCAGCTTTGACCCACAAATGGCAACCAAACACTCCAAGAGCTCGTCAGAAGCAACACTCCTCCAGCTTCAGGCTGCAGCAGAAGGAACCGGAGAGTTTAACAGACAGCTGCCACATTCCCAGGATTCTGTTTCTGGCAAAGTGCCGTATGTACCAACTTTGATAGCTCTAGTCATTCTAGAAAAGGGAGAAAGGGGACAGGGCTGACTGGCACCACAGACCAAGCAGGAAGCCTCCACTGAGAGACATTTCTAAAGTTTCCACCTGCTGCTTCTGTCTCTGAAGCCTGGCTTCACCACTACCCAAACCCTTCAGATGCTCCATTTTCCATGATTCCTTCAAGACCTTGAAGGGACCATACTTAAAGACGATAGCCCCAGAGCCAACACCGAGAACTCTCTGGACTGTCACTTCAAAGGTTCTTCCTTTCTGGGAGCTCCCATGAGGCTAGTGAGTGCCTTCTCCCCCTTCCCAGAGAGGAACCTCCTTTTCCTTTGGACATAAACATGTGGATTTCAACCCTCTAAGGGAAATGAAAAGTCCCATTATATCCTTAACATTTTTCCTTTTCTGACAAAAAGGAAAGAATGTAAGGACTATTTCCTCCAAGGACTCAGAAGGAATGCATTAGAGAAAACAAACCAGAACCAAGAACCAAGGTCCTCAAATCCCTATTTATTAGATTTGTCCTTTGCCTACACCTTAAAAGTCGCATGTCAAGGATAATCAGTGATATACCCCAGTCACTGAACTCTGGGCCTCTGTCTGCAGATCAAGCAATGTCCTACAGTGCTAACATTTTCCAAAGGCAACTTAATACTAGATATAGAAGGGAAAAAAAGGAAATGGAACAGAATAGTCCTCTGTTCTTCCTGTCAGCAAGCTTACCCAGGTCCCCACACAGGGACCCACACCAAGAATCTCTGCCCCTTCTCCCCAGGCCATCTGTCTAATAACAACCCCCAAATCCTGCCCTGATCCCTCAAACTACATTCTTTTAAAGTGGATGTGTATGGTAATCTGGCTCTAAGAATGGGCATCACGACACTTTTGGAAATGAGTTAGGTAAGTGAGTTACCCTCTCGTATTGTGTTAAAGACACCGTGGCTATAAGCACCTTCGGGAGAAAAGGCTTTATTTGTCTGCCACATCCCATCAGAGCCCATCCTTGAGGAAGCCAGGGCATGAACTAAAGTAGGAAGAAAGCCAGAGCACAAACTGAAGCAGAGACCATGGATGGATGCTGCTTACTGGCTTGCTCCTCAGAATTTGCTCAGCTTTCTTCCTTATACAAGGCAGAAGGAGCAGCTGGCCAGGAGTAGCACTGACCACAGTGTACTGGACCATCCTACATCAATTAGAAATCAAGACAGTACCTCAAAAGACCTGCCTAACAGGCCGATCTCATGGGGGATCTTTCTCAATTAAGATTCGCTCTTCCCAGCTATCTCCAGGTCTCTGTCAAGCTGACAAAAAACCAATCAGCTCAGTAAACAGCAGTATATGTGTAGGGTGGCACACTGTGGTAACTTAAATATCACAGAGAAAGGATTGACAAATAAGAGTATATTGCATGCCCCTGGATAGAAAAACATGTCATCACAGAACATTTAAAAGCATGAGGCTTTTGTGGGATGCCAGAGTCTTCAAAAATTTGTTTTCTAAAATTCTGTACAGAGAACATGTACTATTTGAATAATATTAAAACTGTGTTTTCTGAAACCCCTTAAATATGTTGTTGAAGAAAACGTTTTAAGTAAGCACACAAATATGCAGTTTCAAACACTATTTCCATATCCTTCTAGTGCCTGTCTGAGGTGGAATGGGCAGTAGGTTAAGGGACAGATCAAAAGGTTATAAATAACGCTGCTCTGGGACCCTTGGTTAGCCCTGGTCAGAAGACACCTCCCCCTAACTGGCTGCCAGGCACATAGCCTGCAGGCATCTTACTTTGGGGAATAAGGTTCCTCTGCCCTTCTCAGAAGGGTGGTGAGAAGATCACTTGGCACAGACTCTTCCTCCCCACTGGCCCTGCACCAGAAGGTGGAAACAGTTAATGAGTGCCAACTCTACACACAGTCTCTGGAATTTCTAAGTTAGATTGAATAACAACTACGGTAACCATATTTTCTCAGCAGGAAGACAAAGATGACTAGTGTCCTTCAAGGCCAGAGGGTAAGTGAACCAAGTCTCAGGGCCATATCTAGTCTCACTGTAACCAGCAAGCCTGGAAGAAATAAAAGAGGCAGGTGTGCCATCTCTATCTGGTCTTGAGGAACAATGAACTCCAATGATCTAGAATCCTCCTAGAAATTTCACATCAAAAAAAAAAAGGCTTAAAACCTAGGCTCGCCACAGAGGAGACTTTTCTCTCCGTTGATTTATTTTCAACTTGTCATCCCTTGTTGCAGGAGTGTGGATCCTAGGCAGTGGACAGTCAGTGACAGGCAGAGCCGCACCTTGGCCAGGACGGATTGAGAATAAGTATCTCTCGCCTTCTATTTAAACTCTTCCCTCACGTAAGGACCCCAGTGAGGGATCAGGGCAGGGGAGAGAGGGGATCTCTTCCAATGAAGAAATCTCTTTTTTCTGATTTTCATTGTTATTTTTGTTCTTTTAATTTGGCTTATCAAGGATGGGTGGCTGAGCCTGGCTTGGTAGAGCAGCCAAGGCATAAACTCTGACGCTAACTCTGATAAACATGACTGCCTATTTCTGTAAATATAGTTGTACTGAATCGCAGCCATGTGTATTCACTTATGTACTTCCTATGGCCAGCCATTCCCACTTCTTGTTGGTTTGATTGCAAGAGAGACCAATGGCCCACAAAACCCAAAATACTTATGTTCTGTCCTTCGAAGATGAAGTCTGTAGTTTCCAATTCTAGGATAACAAACTATAACCTCAATTTTCCCAGGACATCACCAGAACAGGCCAATGAGGATGGTCCTGGGCCAAGGATTCCCAACACCATCAAGCTCATGTCCTAATACCCAGAAATGGACCTGACCCACCATCCAGAGCCTGGAGACCACCTTTTACTGGATTACCTAGGAAGGGAACCCCAAGAGCCGCTGCTCACAAGTGGGAGCAGGAGGGGGTGTCAGAAGCCATCGTCCCTGAACAGATTCTTCTCCCAGCCCTAACTGTTAACCACCTGCATTCTCCTCCCCACCCCACACGGAAAAGCCACTGTCAGTCCACGGCTACCTCATCTACCACCTTATCAACACTTAGTTCCTTTGCATTCACAGCCTCTCTAACCAGTTCCTGCGGGGCAAACACTGAGAAAGAACCACCACAGAGCACAGGAGTGTCCTCTGGGAGACAGGCAGCAGACAGGGGTGCCCCCAAACCTCATGCAAGGCCCTATTAACTATGGGACAGCAGCCAAACACTGGAGAGCCACACTGGATGACCAGCCTGCCCTACACAAGGAGCAGGCTGCTCACTATGAACTCCAGCCAGATGTAGCCCTGGTAGCACATATTATATGGAATTATATGTATTATTATGGAATCCATACCACTCTAGAGGCTGAAGCAGAAAGATCATGAGTTTGAGACCAGTTTGTACTACATAGCAAAATCCTATCTCAAAAAAAAAAATGTATGTATTAAAAAAGTATTTGGCTCAGGTAGTGGCCCAGCAATTAGGTCAAGGCCTCTGTAATTGGTCACCTGGCTCTGCTGCCAACTTGCAGTTAAATTATATAAGCTTAGCTTTGTCCCTCAGTTTTCTCATCTGCACTTGAGAATAGATTAGATCCCTCACATGAAAGTATTTAAGGTATTTATGGCATGCATTGGGTATCTAGAACCATTAATTGGAGTGATTATGAACATTGTGACCATGCAGGTACCCTGCTATAGACCCAGTGAAAGCAAAAAAGAGCATAAATAACTAATAATACCTTAAAAAATCCCTCCCAGTAAAGTCCAGGATCACTTCTGAGTCGGGGAGACGGGCAGTGCTGGGAAAGGCTGGGTTGGTCTTCACCAGAGGTTTATTTAGCAATGTGGTATGAGGCACCACCCCAGAGAGGTGGTTCAGCATGCTGCCTGCCAGCTTGGAAACATGGTGGACATAAACACGCAGAGACACACCTTGCACCACTGCTGAGCACATGGAAACGCTCTCTGTGTGCTTCACCTCGCTTACCCACTAGCACATACAGACATGGGCGTGGCAATAGCAGACCCGACCCCAGGAAGCTAGTCTGCTCCGGCTGTTCACAGGACATTCTCAACCAACCTGGCCACAGCAATGCCCAGCCTTCCCTTTGATGTCCAGTGGTAGATACCAACACCTCAGGGAGTGAGAACCACTCAGTTACTTTTCGCTTTCTCAAAGAACGACGTTGTTTGTGAGCACTGACTGTCAAATGACAACCATTGGCGAACTATCAGCAATTGGTTCTGCCTCCCTTCCCATGCCAGGACCTGGCATTTTATGCTAACAGTCTCCAGAACATATCATCCAGCCCAGTGAACAGCAGGTCAGCTCCTGGACACTTAACAAGCTACAGGCTGACAGACAGACTGGCAGAAAAGATCGGTTTCCAGCTTCAGTTTAAATACTATGTGTGACTTCCAGGACACTGGTACTGCTCCTGGTGCCAGTATGGCTCACTTCCTCATGCGTAAATCAAGACAGTGTTACTCGGAGTACAGAAGGAAGGAGCCATATAGAGCTCTTTATGAAGTGGTCTTTTCAGATTTAACCAGGTCTGGAGAGAATAACTCTTAAAGGAATTCGGAAGAACTCATGTAGATATTCTATGAAAACAGCAGGCGAGGTACAGCCCTGTGCTGACTTCACAAGGGTACAAGCAGAGAGTCTATATGCCTCAGGAAAAGCCCAGGGCGGTACAGAGGTAGAAAACAGGGAAACATCTCTCTGGTGTAAACACACATACTCTCTCACACATACTCTCTTACAAACACACTCCACACACAGATACACACAAACATCTCTGCTGTAAAACACACACACTCACTCTCTCTCTCTCTCTCTCTCTCTCTCTCTCACACACACACACACACACACACAAAATGCTTTCTGTCTCAGTACCCACGGGACTCCCTGTCCCTCCCACACTGAGCCCAGGACCTACTCCCTCTGCAACAACCCCTTTGCTCCTTCTACTCTAGAATATGAGTGATGAGATAGGAACCTTCAAATCTTGGTCCCTCATCTCAGACCCTCTCTCCCAGGCCTTTCTCAGGCATGTCCTCTTTTACAGAAGCCCTTCCTTTCAATCCCTCAATTCATGCCCAGCCTCCCTGCACCAAACACAGGGAAGCACCTGCAGACTCTGCTCTCCTAGGAAGGGAGCACGCACGCCCGCACACCCGCACGCCACCGCCCGCCCGCTGCCCCTCTGTGACACCAGAAGTGCAAGCCAGAGGGACTCCTCCACCGACCTCCACCACGACTGCACTTCCTGTTGGCCTCACACATTCCCACAACTCTCCCTCAACTTCCTTCAGCAAAATCTCTTCACCTGTTCCAGTCTGCAGCTGAGCCAGCTCACGCAGGCCCTAGGCCTCCTGCCTCCCCACTCTGTACTGTCTGCTGGGCTGCTTCCTTCTGTCCTTGAGCTAGTCAAGCCCCCCCCTTCTCAGGTCAGGTAGACTCTCTGATCCAAGGTACCCACATCTGCACTGCACACACATCTCAGGACTACAGGCAACTCCAAGGCACACGCAGGAACTCTGAAGGGTGATGAAACTACTCTAACTTTGACTGTGCTAGTGGTTAATGATTCTTTTCTCAATTGTGTAGGATATGGGTGAACATAGTGCATACAAATATTATCTTAATAAAAAAGGATAGAATAAAGTAGTTCCAAAGCCACTCAGCCCCATTATGTCTGATACTAACATCGTCACCTTCCCCAAAATTAGTTCCTTCTCTTATGACCTCTATTTCCAGTACTGACACCATTACACAACTTCTTCACCATCTAGAACTCTGACCCACATATCCTACCTATTCAGTCCACATGCTGAGTCCTATGGTCCCTCTGATTCTACTACCTGTGACTCGGGTCACCCTGTCCTTAAAGGCTGCCCTCCCCCACCCTTCATGCCCATTCCCATCATACAACCAACTAGAGAAGAAGCAGGATCTTTGAGTGCCCCCCCCCACTACCTCCTTTCCCACTGGCTCTCCCCAGTTCTTGACTGTTAACAGGAATGTTAGAACTATTCCCAGTTGCCAAGCCAAAACAACACATAATATTCCTGTCTAATTTTGCACACAGCTCTGGTTTCAACTGGCAAAGATAATGACTCAGTGTCCATGGCTCTTAACGGAAAATTATCCTGCCAAGCTGTGAGCTTCCCAATAATAAACCTCTCTTAAGAAGGAAGTGATTTCCCGTCAGATCTTTTTCTGTGGGTAACAAGGAGCACCCCCAAACCCTACTTGGAATATTCCTCCTCCCCCGGCTGTAGAATCCTGACGCATTCCCACAGAAACACAAATCCACTGCAAAGGCTTAGGATAGTTTTCTCTTCCAGCGCACCATCTTTCATCTTCTCTGAACAGCCATCATTTTAGGGCTTAATACTAAATTCTAGGTTCCACAGAAAGCAAAATGTAGACCCAAAGGCAAAGCCTCTCGAGCTACACAAAAGAAGAACTGGACCATGGTTTCTGGTGCTAATCAACTACAAATGAATTCTAAAAACTGCATGTGTGCAGACACTGCATAGAAACACCTGCATGTGTGTGCATGTAGACGTGTGGTGTGCAGCCAGACACTCCCTGCAGACACAGGCATGCGCTCCTTCCACATTACAACACATGCACATGGCTCAGCAAACTACATGGATCAGAACAGTGCGCCCTCAGAAAGTCCCTTAGCCAGCACTCAGACAGAGTCCACTTGTTTGCTCACCATTGAAGAGCCATCCCATGATGGTTTCCTGTGCTAACCTGCCAAGTCTCCCAATGTTCCTAGGGGCAGAAACTACCAGTTTTCCACATCCTCATAATTTGAGCCTACCTAGTCATATTCATCAGGCACAAAGGCCCAGGGTTTCGGCCTCCAAGTCTCCTTTGGAATGTTTCTCCCCTACCACGGTGTGCACTCAGGGCTTCTCCTTTAAAGCCCCATCCGCATGCCTTCCACCATTTCTTTACAGCAGTGACATAACACTGTCCTAAACTTCCCAACTACTTATGGGCAAGTTGCACAGAGGTCCTGGCAGCATGGGGCAACCCTGTCTTGAGTCTTGCCTGCATAGTTCTCAACCAAATTTGCTCTTGGTGGTATTTTGCAATGTCGGGAGACATTTTCAATTGTCACAACTGGTGGGATTGGGTGGCCGTGGGGGTGTCACTATTTGTCTAGCAATACAAGCTAGGGATTCAGCTACACAGCCTGCACAAGATAAGCAGGCACAGTAAACAATGTTGGGTCCTACATCTTAATAGTTCGGAGTTGGGAAGTTCTGTCTCAGGTGGTTCATTAGCCCAGAGAATGCACAGATTGCCTGCCTCACTTTTACTTTGTGTCACCTGGTCCACAAGTGATCACAATTCAGCTGTCTTCATTATTCACAAGGCTAAATATAGCATCCAAAGCTACCCTCGGAGTCGTACAGACGCTGCTCTTTGTAAGCCAACAAACCCCTCTAGCCTCTTCTCAGAAGTGCCTTCCTCACTCCAAATGTTTCCCAACAGTCCCCCTGCCAGCATGGCCGCCAGCCACGGCACAACTGGATGTCTGTCACGATCACTAGTCCAAATCCTCCGGCAAGAAGGTTGGCCTGACACACCCCAGCTCCAGAGTCCCGTTCCACAGACACCAAGTCCAAGTGAGCCTAACTCAATTTTCTACAGAACTGCAAGCCCAACCCAGATTGGATGTCTGCACACAGCCTCTGCACCTTCAGGCAGCCCAGCCAATGGAGGGTCCCAGAACTCAGACCCGCCCCTACAGCGTTCTCTGTCCCCTCACACTCTGAAGGTGGCTTGGCTGAGTTATGTGACAGCTTCTGTGCAAGAGAGTGCAGGAACTGTCAAAACTGGTAGTGTGACCACCAGTGTCTGGGGGAGGGGGGGGGAGGACGGACCAAAAAGAAACGAAGAAAAGGAACAAGGAAGGGACTTCTTCCCAGACTTCACCCCGGCCGCGAAACCCAACAGCTGGCTCAGGCACAGAAGTTGTAGTTCTAACACAAACTGCAGCCAGAGCCCGGTGCACACAGTTCGAGGGTCTGAGAGTTCAGAAACATTATTGGGAGAAAGGCAGCCATGTGCGTGGACGACGCAGAGGCCACGCACAACCCTCTGCCCGCTGAGCCAGACCCGGGACAGGAAAGGGCTGCACCGTACGCAGGCCGCACTGTCACTTGAACGTGTAAGAAGGGACCCCGGGGTGCTGAGGCTAGCAGCGGGCCGGCAGGCGGCAGCCTTACCGGGCTGCAGGAAGGTATCTCCTCCGTCCGCAACGCAACGCCTCCGCGCGCTCGCCCCGCTGCGAGCGCTCCGCTTCTGTTTACCTTCTGGCCCGGGTGCGCACGCCGCGCTCCGCTTGCCCCGCCTCCGAGACCTCCCATTGGCTGAGAGGCTGTTTGTTAGCTGCCCCAATGCCACAGGACACAGTGGGAGCGTGCTTGCCGCGTGCGCAGCTCACAGCCAATAGAGACTGAGGGTGGAATGACAGCAGCCAATGAGAAGCCGCCCTTGAAGGCCGCGGTCCCAAATTCTGCCTGTCTTTTCTCCCGGGCTAGGGAAAGGCCTGCTGTTGTTCTGCGCGTGCGTCCGGAGGATTGGCAAGCGTTCACCACGTGAGGGTCGCCTGGGTACCGACTCTAGCTCAGCTTTCTAGGGGCCGGGACGGGAAGACCTCAGAAGTTTTGCTGGGACCACAGTGGACCCCCAGACGCCCCCGCCCCAGGGCCTAGATGAGGCCGGGGTTTGTTTTTGGTTTTTTTGCCATGTGATGAGGCTTCTGCCTGGAATCCTCCAAAAGCACTTGGCCTAAGAAGTGTTGGGGCGCTGACACCAAAGTTCTATACCCTCCAGCTCTGTATATAAACTAATTGTGCTTGCTTATTATGAGCGTCAATAAAAAAACAAGGAATCCTTTTCCAAGGTGAAAAACAGCCCAGAGGAGTGCACTCAAATCCTTCTGTTGACCCACAACATCCCTCAGGGACTGCTTACCCAGAGGAGTTAGGGTTGCGACAGGTCCATGCCACCTTTGTACCAAATGAGAGAAAATACCTAGCCTTGGAGCCTTTCCAAGATGCTTCCGTGCCAGCTCAGCCCTTTCGCCCAGCAATGCCAGGCCAGCTTCCCTCGAACGTACCTAAGACAACCGCTAGCCTCTCCCATGGTTTATTTTCCGTTTTCGTCAGATTAATATGATTTGGACCATATTTCAAACAAAACAAGAACTCCTGAAAGTATTCTCTATGCTTACTGTCTCCACTTCTTTTTCTTTTCTTCTCCACAAAATCACTCTAATAAAGCTTCGATAGTTAGGATCTTGAATATTTTTTCTCAAAGACCACTTGTTAAAAAAGCTTGGTCCCAAAGGGAAGTAGGCATAGGGAGGCTATCAGACAGTTAGGAAGTAATGCCTGATGAAAGGAAGTCACATCACTGAGATTGTGACTTTATAGGGAATATTAGGACCTGGGAGCCTTCTCTGCTCCCATGAGAAGCCAACACTACCATGAGGTGAGCAGCTCTGCCCACTACACATCCTACCGTGACCTGCTGCTTCATGAGAGACCACAAAGTCACAGACTAATGGACCAAGACCTAAACCGTTAGCCTAAATAAATCTTTCCTATTTCTAAGTTGGTTATCTTGAGTGTTTTGCTACATTAATAGAAATCTAAGGCTTTTCTGTTTAAAATACAGGATTTAAGCATGCAGATTGCTAGTCTGATCAAAACTGAGATGGGCTCTGCCATTATTTCTTGAGTCTCTCTGTCCAGACTTATTTCTCCAAGACTCCAATTGTCTGTATACTCCTATCCCTGATGTTAGCCCCGGGAGTTGATGCTCTATTCATTTTCCTTCTTTTCCAAGCTGGGATAATGTCCATGGACTTATTTCCAGGGGTGTTCTTCTTTCCCCAGCCTGCTCGGCTCCGCAGATGAACTATTCACTTCACTCACTGTGGGTTTCAAGCCCAACACATTCTATTACTCTTATTGTTTCCTTGTATCTCTATTTTGGGGCATATTATTCTCCTATTTTTGTCTTGGTTTATTTTTTAGACATGTTTCCAATCAGTTCTTTGAATATATTTGAAATAGATGATCTAAGGGTTTTGCCTAGATAGTTAGCCCAGGATCTTTTTTTTATTATTATTATTTCCTCTTTGTTTGTTACTGTAGCTCTGTGTGTCTTGTGCTGTTGTTAAAATCTGGATATCTTAACACAGCATGGCATCTTTAGAAATCAGATTCTCCCCAGGCGCCACCACTGTGGCCCTTTGTAATTGTTGTTTAGTAACTTTTCAAAACTAATATGGGAAGTCTGTGTTTTCTTCGTGTGTGTGTGTGTGTGTGTGTGTGTGTGTGTGTGTGTGTGTGTGTGTGACTACTAACGCATCTACTTGGCTTACTGATCAGGTAAGAGGATGGACACAGATTTTCCTAAATGCCTGGAACCAGCAAGTTACCTGCCTCTCATCACTGGTTGCTCGTTGGGGCCTGCCTTCAACACTCAGCCAAAAGGTTGACAACTCTACCTTAGCCTAAACTTCCTGCTTGCACAATCTCTGGGTCACTCAGAGGTGAAGTCTAGGGGGCCTCCACCAGTCTGTCCTGACCATAGCATGGCCCAAGCATGAGCATATGTAGGCATGTCAATCACTTCAGGATTTTGATTAGTCCGTTGTTTACCCAAACTACTTAAGACCGATGAGCTACACAGTTAAAGATGGCTAAGGTTTCCCACAACAGGGAACCTAAGTCAAAATGAGAACCTTTTAAAGGGGCCCTCCTTTTACCCCCAGGTGGTGAAAGGATGGCAGTTTTGTAAGAAGGCTTCATATTCCTGGCTCCATTTTGCTCCCTTAGGTGGTAGCCTGGCTGCCTCAGGGATGCAGGCTGCTGTTTTCAAGACCTCCATGCAGCTGGTGTGAGTAAGGGGCTAAGAATGGAGTAAGCTGAAAACTCTAAAACGCAGCCCTTTTTCATCAATAAATATTCTCTAGTTTTCTGCAAACATTCTGTGAGCTGCCAAAGTTCTAAAAAGCTATCGCTGTGGAGGACAGACATTCCATGCCTTCGCCATTTTCCAGCTCCTTAGAGTTCTTTGACTTAGCCCTTGACATCATCCCCTTGACACTCACCCCTTGCCCTTTGGCTGTCAGACTATTGAGACAATAAACCCCGAGAAGCTGAAATTTCCCCAGGAGTCTCTGCAGGAGAGACTTTAGCTGAGACAGTGAAGAATAGGACCATACTTGACAGGAGAGCTTTAGTTCTGCAGAGCTAGACATTCTATTCAAACCTAAACCTCATGCCAGGACCCTGAAGATTGACTGGGGGTGCCACTGGACCATTTTGTTTCTCTTACCCTTGAGACCACACTGAATACATCATTTCTGCTTTGCACTAGATGTTTAATTAGCCTGTTGACTAAGACTAGCTCGTTAAGGCTGCCCAGCCCAGGCTCTGACCCTAGCAACTCAACACTTGTAAGAACCAGTCATATCTTCCACTGCCGAGACCTGAAACCTTGTCATCCTCCTTGACACCTGCTTCCACCCCACCTCGCACCAAACCCAGCCTGTCTTCAAGCTGACTGCTGAGTCAACCAGTTCTTACCTCAGCATCACCGATGCCCTGAGCTAAGCCAGCATCATTTAGCACCTGCATCATTAGGCAGCTCTCTGGTCCTCTGTCTATTCACACAGTGATCCTTTGTTTTATTCTAAAGCAAAAAGGCAGACCATGCCATGTAAATTCTCTTCCTGCTGCTGACTTCCTATCTCCTCAGAGGAAAGTCCCAAGACCTGACACACCACAAGACTCAGTATGACCATACCCTGGGGATCTTCCAGGTCTTATCTTCAGCTGCTCCCCCACCCCCACCCCTCACTTTACTCCAAAGGCCTCCTCAAAGTGCTCAGAGGTGTGAAGAACAATCCCAGCTCAGAGACTGCACGAGCTCTCCCTGTCCAGAATGCCCTTGGCTTGCACTGATCCCTCACGATATAGTGTTCTGCTGAAATGCAACCCAGTCCGACCCTTATTTGGGTACTGTGAGGGGAGGAGGACTCAACACTCCTGTATTTTATTTTCTTTCTGTCTCTAGTGCTTCTCACTACTGGGTATAACCGTTTGGTTATCTGGAATGTGAGTGAGTTCCATGAGAGCCGAAGCTTTCTCTGGCTCACTGTTGTATCTCTGGCAGCTAGCACAGTTGGTGGCAAACTGAAGGCGTTCAACAAAGTCAACATAGTCTGGGGTAGAATCCCAACTCTGTCTCTTACTGCGTGACCCTAAACTAACGAAAGTTTGGGTGCCCCAGTTTCCTTCTGTATGGCGCTAGTACCCATATCTAATAGGTTGTTGAGAACTAAATGGATAAATATATGCAAAGCACTGTAGATACTTTGTGCCTATTACATAGTATATATTAATATAATTTTACTCAAATGATAACCCATTCTAATACATATCATATATTCAAGAAGGTACTGCATGATTTTTCAGAGTTTGCAAAAGTGTTACTATATGTCTATAGAGACATTGAAACTAAAACATTTACATTTAAAAAGGCCTAATACTTTCTGCAATTTCAGCTAATTCCTTAGCTATCATACCTCAAGAACTTTCACATTTTCTCAGTGCTACTGGTCCCTACACATAGCTGATTATAGATTTTGACATCTGGAACAACCAAGAATCAAATCGTTTGCACTTGTGGGGGGGGGTTGTATGTTTGTTTTCAACTTGTTTACTTAGTAATTTCATCTTTTAGTCTTCATCAACAAGTCAAAGCACAATCTTAGCTTATAATACTCGGCAAGTCAATTTTTACTTACTGTGGGCAAGAACCTGTTTAAGACAGACTTTAAACTGGAAGAGTACAGTTTTCAGCCATAACTTCCAGACCTGGAGAAAAAACTCCGGAGGCGCATTTGCTGAACTATAAATGCCCGGCTCCACATTGCCTTGTCCTGTTCAGAATCAGAATTCCCGGCCATGCCAACACGTAGCTAAGACTATAAACAAGTCAGGACTATCTCATGCTTCAAACTGGCACAGGAGGAGCCGTTCCAAGAGGGAAGATCCGCTCAGTCACAGCCTGAGTCACGGCCTGGACACCTGCTCTCCACAGCCCAGGGCTCTCAGAGGATCTGTATTACAGGAACATGGTCACTTAATAACTCTTTAATTCACTTAATACAACAGGAATTAAAACCTATTCCGGGGCCGGGATCTGCATCTGTGGTCCGGCAAGTGCCACTCATATACAAGGCCCAAATTCTAGCTTCAGCCATGCAAAACAAATAAGATTCTATTACTCGAAAAATAAATAAATCAAAATTGCCAGTATACCTGAACCAATACACACTGCCTGAGAAATGCCAGATTAAATAATCACAGGACTCCCTTCTGCCCTAAACTTGCCTTCCTGTTAAAAATAAAATTAAATAATAAATTTATAAGATTTATTATTAAAATAAATGTATTATTTAAATTTTAATATTCAAATAAATATTCAAAACCTGTTTTGAATAAAACTTTGACGAATTTATTTTACTCCTTTACTGGGTAATGTAGTCACTTAATTTGTAAACAATTTATTTTTAAAATTTGTGCTGTGGCCACGTTTGGTGCTGCATACCTACAGTTCCCAACACATAAGAGTCACAGGCAGATGCCTCCAATAATCAAAAACCAAAGAAGACTGTTTCCACCTCCTTGCCTGCTTCCCACTGTTCCCCTCACCATCCCACACCGTCTCACGCACTCGTTCCCACACTGTTCCCCTTACCATCCCACACCGTCTCACGCACTCGTTCCCACCACTTAGTCTCTTGTTCCTTTATTAGATGACTTCAAGTACACGGGTGAATACTAACCTGCACTCAACAAACTTACTACACACAGACAGACAGACAGACAGACAGACAGACAGACAGACAGACACTGTGCTCTGGTCAGCTTCTTTTGTTGTTATAGTTGTTAATTTTTTAAAGACAGTAGTTCTCTGTGTAGCCCGGGCTGTCCTGAAACTCATTCTGTAGACCTGGTTGAACTTATATTCAGACATCCACCCACCCATGCCTCCCAGGTGCGCCACCACTGCCCGGCCTTTTCATTGGAAAGTAACAGCTCTAGAGGCTGGAGAGGGCACTTGCTGCTCTTGGAGCACCTAGGTTTGGTTCCCAGTAGACACAGTGTGGTTCCCATTGTTCATAGCTCCAGTTTTGGGGAATCTGGTGTGTTCTTTTTACCTACATGGGTGCCAAGCATTTATATGGTACAGATACATGCAGGCAAAAACCTTCATGGCCAGAGCCAGGCAGTGGTGGCACATGCATTTAATTCCAGCACTTGAGAGGCAGAGAGGCAGGTGGATCTCTGAATATGAATGAGGCCAGCCTTTCTAAAGAGAGAGTTCCAGGACAGCCGAGACTACACAGTGAAACCCTGTCACAAAAAAAGCCACATAGACATAAAATAATTATTTTTATTTTAAATTATAGCTTTAGGGCCTGGAGAGATGGCCTAGTGGTGAAGCTCTGGGAGGAGTCGATCCCTCCATGGGCATGTACACTTATGTGCACACAGGTACACACACACACACACACACACACACACACACACACACACACTTTTAAAAAAATAAGGGTCAGGAGAGATGATTCGATGGTTATGAGCACCCAAGTTTGGTTCCCAGCACCCATGTCAGGTGGCCTACAACTGCCTATGACTACAGCTCCAGGAAATCTAATGCATTTTTGGGGGATCCAGTGTCAACTTGTGGGGATCCAGTTTCATCCTCTGGGAATCCAGTGCCATCCTCTGGCTTCCGTGGCACCTGTATACATGGGGAATACACAGAGACACACATATATACATATAAATAAAACTTTAAACAAATAAATTTAATAACAACTACAACAGTAATAACAACAGCTTTCAATGCTCTTCAAGTCAGTGTATGGGGCATCTTCACTCTTCCTCAGGTTTGTATTAAAGTCAGTGTATGGGGCATCTTCACTCTTCCTCAGGTTTGTATTAAAGGGATAAAATATTCTTTTTTTTTTTTAATGCTGGATTTTTATTTCTTTTCCTTCTCTTTTTTAAAATGGCTTATTAGTTTCTATTTTGTGTTCACTGATGTTCTGTGAGAGTGACATATTCTCTGAAAGTGGAATTACAGACAGCTATGAGCTGTCATGTGGGTACTGAGAACTGAACCCAAGTCTTCTGGAAGAACAGCCAGTGCTCTTAACCACTGAGCCATCTCTCAGCCCCAGTCTCCCTGTCCTTCTGCTTCCATAAACAGTGCTGCACTCTCAAGGATGTACCCCTGTTTCCACATTGTAACTACCTTGGATCTAAGGGGGATGGATTGGTGGTTTGCAGAGGTAGGCCAGAGCAGGGCTTGCTCTTGATGTCCTCAGCAGTCTGCAGATCATGGATCACTGACTCAAGATGATTCTTCAAACCTCTAACTCTTGGAGATGAAAGTGTAAGGCAAACAGATCTTATCTGGGGCCCAGGAGGTATTTAAAATAAAATAATAAAACTTCATACATGTATTCTGTGCTGCTGAGGATTGGACTCAGAGCCATATGTGTTGCAGGCAAACTATTGCAGGCCATCATCTGAAGTCATAAGACAGGCCCACATCCAACCCAGGCCTAAGAGAACAATTGAGGAATTCCCCACCCTGATGAACTGCAGAAAGCCTAATCATTGTAATTAGATGACTGCACAATTAGGACTGGTTAAACATGTCACAGAAAAGGCTCCCACTCTGCTCCCCACAGCTGGAGACAGCCCGGCTCAGCCCAGCACCTACATCAGCTCTGCCTGTGCTTGGAGCAAGTGTCTGCCTCCCAGAGGCCACTGCTCTTTCCTGCTTTCTTTTCTTTCTTTCCAGCGCACTGCTTCATATAAACATTAGCCAAGGATGCCGTCATCTTTGGCTTAGTCATTCCACATTTAAATTGAGATATAATGTATGTGAAGCATAATGAACATATATTAAGTTTACAGCTCATACATATTTTTTTAAGACAAAATCTCACTGTGTGGCCCTGGATGGCCTCAGACTTACAGAATTCAACCTGGCTCTGCCTCCTAAGTGCTGGGATTAATTCTGGAGCCACCACACAGCCAAATTCTTACAAATTTATGTAACCATCAACATCTTAGTCAAAATACGTTGGATTTCCATTATTTTCTTTTGCTTTCTTAATAATTTTGAGTTTTACTCATTGGTGAAAGGAAACAAGGTGAGATACTGGCATGTTTAGCTTTCTAGAATTAATATAGTAATTTTCCCGCAGACTTGTTATCCCAAACTTTAATTACTCTCAAAATGATATTATGTAGAGGAATTTTAAGCCAGCAACATAGCTATTCTGGCAAGGGATACATTCCAAAGGCCTTCTACATCTGTGTGATCTGACTGGAATCCAAACATGCCCTTAGTACATGCCGTTAATCCCTCTGGCTGGAATACAGACACACCTTTAAGATAAAATTAGTTTTAGAAGGAAGCAGTCATTTTTGAAAGCGATGTCTAGTTGAAGAGCAGACAAAGTGAAGAATCAGAGAAAGATTTGGCAGAATGAGTCAGAGATAGGATATGCCTAACTCTCACCAGAACAGCAGAGGAAAAGGAAGTCTACTTAGAGCAGTGCAGGGAGGGAGCTTCCATCAGTTGGGAGTCAGTGCAGTGCATATTTGTGTGTGTATGTGTGTGCAGTGAGTGCAATGCAGTGAAGTTCAGTTTGTTTGTGAGTTCATGCAGTTCAGGGCAGGTCAGCAGAGGCAGTTGAAGCCAGAGAATAACAAGGAGCCAAAAGATTAGAACAAATTGTCAGAGTTAGTTTGAAGCCAAGCAGAGCAATTCAGTGAGAAGCTGAGAGAAGCCAGATGGAATCAGTCAGCTTGGAGAGGAGTTTGAGCCACAACAGCTGAGTTGAACCAGCCAGCCAGAGTTCAGAAAGAACTAGAAAGGGTGAGAATGTTCATCAGTAAACCTCCAAGATGACAGCACAGTCTGCAGAACTTCCGGTGAAGGTGGGTTGGGTCTTGGAAGGACTAGGGAGGGAAAAAAAGAAGATGGTTTTACCATGAGGGGTGGCATGGTGAGGCGGGCAGGCTTCTGGGAAAACAGGCAGGGTCTTAAGAGACCTAAGGAGGAGAAAGGACCAGCCAGGTTCTACCTGGTAGAGAGGTCTGACTACATCTTCTCATTTGAGGAGTTTTTTTTTTTTTTTCCTGTGTTTTCTTTTGTGGTATTGGTAATGGAACCCAATACACATATGTGTGTGTGTATGTGTGTGTGTGTGTGTGTGTGCCTGCGTGCATATTTGTGTGTGTGTGTGTGTGTGTGTGTGTGTGTGTGTGTGTGTAGGGGGAAGAAGAGAAGGAGGAAGAGGAGGAGGAGGAGAAAAAAGGAGGAGTTTGTCTTTCCAAACAGTCCCTTTCATGCCTCTTTCCAGCCCTCTCCCCTTCCTTGACTCTTGGAACTATTTCATGTTGATTTCATTTAGGGAAAATGACTGATTATGCCATGAATTAGGAAGTAGCGATTGTCTTGAAGGGAGCCTATGATTCAGCCTCATGCCTTTGAACCCTCTCATCAGGTAGAGGTGCCCTAATCACTGAAAACATACCCGCTTTGTTCTCCTTTACAAAGTCACTGGGTACCATGTAAAAGGTATTTTGTTTTTTCCTAAATTAATAAAAAGAATACAAGTTTTGGAGACATTTCCAGATTTGGGCCCCAAGTTGTAATCTCGAGACTCAGCAAACACTCTAGAGGGACGGAGAAGAACTCTGTGGAAGACCTTCATGGGCAGCTCAGCTTTGCATTACAGAAAAGAAGCTGAGCAGGAAAGGATAGACCACAGGCACCGAGCATCAGAAGGCAGACAGAAAGTACCGTACGCATGATCAGAGCCCCCTATGGGCACGGTCTCACCAGATTCCCAGCGGATTTCCACTTACAGCTGAGAACTGACCAAGGACACTGTTTTAGCTAATGACAGGGAAGCTAAAAATTCAATGTGACCATAGGATAGAGGAGCACAGGCTTGCCCAGCTCCCTCAGGTGAAGCCAGTGATCCTGACGAAGAGGCATGAGCTTACAAGACTGGGCAGAGCACAGTGCTCCTCTGGCTCTAGATCGTCTCTTTCTTTGCAGCGATGAGACAGATGTCAGACGGGAGCATCTCAGCTACCTCCCCCACCTCAGTACCACCCCCCAGGAATGCTGGGCAAGCAAGAGTGCATGAAGGGCATCTACAGAAGGGAGAACAAGCTGTCTCATTGCTGGGTGTGAGGGGCCCCAGAAAGAGAGGGCAGGAGTGCTGCTTTTAGGAAGATGCCCGTCCTCCCTCCTACCTCAGTCCCTGGGGCTGCCGCTGCCTAGAGTGCTGAGACGAGATGGTAACTCTAGACCAGCAGTAAGCAACACTCTTGACCAAGTTTTAAGTGACAGGAGTAGAATAGTTCTCCTTCAAGAGTCCTCCCTCAAGAGCCATACAGTCCTCCAAGCACTTATATCAGCCACCAGAGTGATGGGACCAGTAGCTTCCATCTCCTACCCTGGAATACATGGGGTATGAATGGAGGTTCTGCACTTTTGACTGGTCAGGCAAAGAAAAAACATCTCCATCTCCTGGCACCTTGACTTAGGTCATCTTGGTTGCTAGTGTAACCATTAGGCCCGTATCACTTGCCTTAGCAAGTGCTCCCAGTAACAGGGGATACCAACTTGGTCCTCAACCCCAACCCCATCCTCCCCACTCACTTACAACTATAGACCCACCCATCCTCTAGGACCTAACTCAGTATTATCGGCTTAGAGGCAACAGTGGTCGAGCTTCACGGTACTTTGTTGCAGCGGTTTCTAGCTTCCTTCTCACATCATACCTAACAGAACAGTGCGGGTGTTTTTCAACTTGTCCTTTTGGACCTAATAGATTATGAACTACCCATCTTACTATTCCCCATAGTGCCTTGTGCCTAGAAACTATCCCTTTCACTGTTACCAAGGTACGGCCTACATTGGGAATATCTAACATCTTTACTCCATCTGTAGCCATGATCAGGTTGAGCGGTCCATCCCTGGAGTGGGAGGGAGAGAATTCCAAACTCTTGCGGAGATGGCAGGCTGAACCTCAACCTGTCAGCATGGAACAGGCCATGGTGATTGATCCAATCAGAGCCAAGCTCAAGATCCCTATTCAATGGAAGCTGGAGCTTGTCTCTCCTCAGATTAGCTGTAGGGAAAGTGGCTGTTTGGAGCTATCTTGCAGCTATCAATTAGCAAGACTGAAGAGGAATAGATCGGGCCCACCAAGGAGTTCAGGGCAGAGGAAAACCAGAACAAGCTGGGGCTGTAGCTCTGGTTAGAATAAATAAGAAGCCTAACCAAAATTTTTAACTTTTCAGCCATGTGAACTCACAAGTCCTACTCATGGTTTGTTAGAGCAGAGGGGTCCTGACTAGTATGTTGGAAATTATATGGTTAAAGTCCAAGGTCTGGTGCAGTGTCCAAATAGGAGGCTAGAGAGACAGTGTCCAGGCTCATAACAACCCACTGTCAAGAAATCTCAGTGTCCCATGGAAACTACATTAATCCCTCCTGGGGGCAGCTCCTCTGGTGATCTAAGGGCTTCCTGCTAGGCTCCACCTCCTAAAGGTCCCACTGTCTCCCAGTGCTGCCACAATGGGGCCAAACTCTCAATGTCTGAGCCTTTAGGGGCCACACTCAAAACTCACACTCACAGAGCCTAAATGTTATAAAGAGAAAACACCCCTGGTCCCTGAAAGGGTTACAGCCTCTGATTTTACAAGATTGCACACTTTAAGGCAGGGGTTCTCAACTTTCCCAATGCTGTGATCCTTTAACACAACACAGCTAACCCTCATGTCATAGTGACCCCAAAACCATTAAAATGTTTTCATTGCTACTTTATTACTGTAATTTTGCTAATGTTATGAATCATAATATAAATATCTGATATGCAGGAAATCTGATATCTGTTCCCCGTGAAAGAGTCATTTGACCCCTCAAAGGAGTCGTAGGATCCACAGGTTGAAACTGTTGCTTTAAAGCATTTGACAAGATATGGAACTGAAGAATCCAGATAATTTTTTTTCAGTGCTAGGGTTCAAACCTAGGGTCTTGTACACGGTAACAAGCGCAAAAGCACTGAGCATAGTGTAAACAAATAGGTTGTTGTTGATTTAGGTATCTTAATATTTCTATAATTTTAATCTGAATTCCTTTTTTAAAATTTATTTTGCGTGTGTGTGTGTGTGTGTGTGTGTGTGTGTGTGTGTGTGGTGACTGAGAGAGAGAGAGAGAGAGAGAGATAGAGAGAGAGACTTTGAGTAAGCATGTGAGGTGACCCGAGGTAGGTTAAATGCATTCCCTGGACCTGACAATTGATTAAAATAGTTATAGACTGTCTAATGTGGATCCCTCTGGGAGAGCAGCACACATTCTTAGCCACTGAGCCATCTCTCTAGTCCCTTAAACTGAGTTCTTAAAAAAGTATGTCAGGCCCTAATAAGTGGTAATATAATTTTTTTTCTCTGAAAAACATGTGTATTATTTGTGACACTTTAATTAATATTTAAGGAAAGAAGATCAGCTTTTAGCTTAATACTCAGTTTGTGTTTCCAGCATATTCTGTGGGAGGCAAAAGAGGGTTCTGATTCATGGAAGGTGACGGTGACTTTTGCGATGGCGCCATGCCTCGACCTTATTGACAACTGTGGTTTAAGGTTTTGCAACCTGCTTGTCCCTTGCTTTCTTGGCAAGAGTCCCCATGTCCTCTCTCCAGGGACCCTGTTCCTTATGAGCTAGGACCATGTCTTGTGCCTCTTTCATAAGCCATGTTCTCCCCCATGCCGTGGGGAACACCAGAGCTTCCCCAGAGCTGGTGGACAGCTCATGGAAATTTCCACAGCAGTTGTTCAGCCCACCCCCAACCTGGGACCTGGCTTATAAGTATGAGCAGCCCAAGGACACTGAGCCTGGCTCTGGGACAGGCTCAAGGTCTATTTACGACTTTTTATCTCAGAGTTGGCATGTTGGCACCTTGTACTCAGGATACCTCCTGCCCTATTCAGCATAGCAACACCAATCCATATCTGGAAGGAAATTAGGAGGCCAGGCATGCCAACCTGACCCATCATGGCTGCATGCCTGGTCCACCGTTACCCTATTTTTGTTCATTTATTCTGGTTTGGGGTTTACATCTTTGTTGGGAATGAAGAAAACCTTCTGCTACCAGATAAACAACATGCTTTTTGTCTTAACACAGCATCTGATGTGTCTTTATGACATCTTTATAACAACTGACGAGGTTCTTAACAAACTCACATCTTACATGTTTTCCCTTACTGAGCAAAATCTCTCTCCCACATACATCTCTGTGAGCTCAGAGCACTGACAGAATCTGTCATTGAGGTAGCCATAGGGCCCTGAAGAAGCTGCAGGGTGGAGCTGCTCCTGAGCGCCTGGTGCCAGAGGACAATAGGTGAGGAGCGGCCACCCAGCCTCTGCCAGAGCAGCTGCTGTTCCTCATCCCAGGCAAAATCCCCGGAGCCAGAGAAGCTGAGAACAGAACTCAGTCCAGTGTTCATACAGTGACCTGAGGTACACTGTGTGACTCTTTTGACCTCAGGAGTTTCTTTTTAAGGCCTGTTTACTCCACTCCTAACTTTATTTGATGAGCCCTGCAGTATTCTTTTACCAGTGGATGTGTGTTACGCATCATATGCCAACTGGAGCCTTCTAAATAAAATTGGTTCAAACTTCTGCTCTACCCCCAGCAGAAGTCTAAAGTCCTCTGAAGGTTGGCCAGTTCCTGGAGGCAGCCCAAGGCAAAAGGCGGGAATGGCCTTCCATCATCACTGGCTCTAGGTCTGAGCCCCACACCTGCTGAACTTGCATATGACCACCTAGCGAAACATGTCCTGTCCCTGCCCAGGGCTATGCTGGCCCCTTCAAAGGAGCACAGGGGTCTAGACAACAACTCTAGGTTGGATATTAGATGCCCCCAAGTTCTTTATGCCTGTTTCACAGGCTGATTCCCATCAAGAAGCAGATTTGCCAGCTCTCATCTTCCCAGCTACCCCCCCCACCCCTTCCCTCTTAAGTGTCTCCACATACAGAGTCCTCTTGCTCCGCTCTGTAGATCCAATTATTCTGCCAAACTCAACTATTCAGATTCAGCCAGATTCGACCAGATTCTCCCAGTGTTTTCTACTCAATTCTTCCCAAATGACAATCCCACGTCTGAGAAAACTGGAAGCAGCGGAGAGAAGCAGCTCCTTGGGTTCAGTTCTCCCAGCCAAAGCCATCTGCTGGGAAATGAAAATGGGGAAAGGTCACATGACTTGGGAGCCTGGAAGCTCTGACTCTGCACCAAGAATTGGGAAGGAAGGGGAATTTTAGGATACCTGGAGAAGCAGGATGTACAGCTGATCTTGTAAATGAAGGTCAAAGGGAATGTGGCTCACACAGAACCAAGTGAGGCTGTAAATTACAAATGATCCCTCTTTGGAATTGAAGAGAAATACGTTGATAATCAAACCCAAAAGCAAGTGGCCTCCTAGTCCTTTTCGTTCCTATAAGAAAAGGTCCAAAGACACATTTCATAAAGGAGGGTGTTTATTAACTCACAGCCTTTGAGTCTAAGATGCCAAGACTGAACGGCCTATTAATGGAGTCTCCAGTGATGACCTCATGGTGAGTGGCATCACCATGACCCCCACATGCAATGCAAAATAGGAAGCCAGTGGATGCAGGAGCAGGCAGGGTCCTTTTAGAGCAACTCATTCTTGGGAGAACGGATGTATTCCTTGAGATGAGTGCTAATCTTTTCTGAAGACAGGGCCATCAGTGACCCACTTACTTGCCACAAGGCTCTGTCCCTTAATGATCTCATTGCCTCTCCACGTCACCACCTAGGGATGAGCTTCCGGGAACAAAACCTTCTCAGGGAAGAACCCCATCACAACGATGTGAAGAACCCACGAGTGTTCTTCTTCTAGTTGACAAAGGCTCTGGCATCTTCACCTTGTGACTTCCAAGGGTGACATGGGCACAGGGTTCAATGGCCAAACCTGGTAGCCGTGTCCACCTCATGTGCCATTGTTTCACCAGCTGAGTTGCAATTCCACAGCCACACCGGGTCAGAAAGCCAACTGTCTGTGCACCCAGGAAAAATACATTAATTTGTGCAGTAGCTGACAGGCTCCTGAAGACCCCTTCGGTTTTCCTTAAAGTTGTGTTTTATAAAAAAGATGAAGGAGAGAAGGAATATATTTTGGTGGAGGTGTAGTCGGGTGTGGGGAAAGGGGGTGCCTCCATGAGCCTATGCTGAGACATCCCTTCCCTGTGAGGGATCAGTATAGAGTAGGGTTTATTTAGGACATGGGGAGGGGAGTTGAGAGGGTAGTAGAGACGGAGAAAGGTGGGGGAGGGGGACGAGGAGTAGAGGCCATGAGCATGGGGAGAGAAGGGGGAGGGGAATGAGGAGAGAGGGAAAGAGGCAAGAGGACAGAGGACAGAGCAGGGAGCAATAAGGGGGGAGGGAGAAAGAGAGAGAGAGAGAGAGAGAGAGAGAGAGAGAGAAGGGCAAGCAGCCCTTTTATAGTGAGTCAGGCCCACCTGGCTGTTGCCAGGTAACTGTGGGACAGAGCCTAAACAAATGCTAACATTTAATAAGGAGAAGGAAACAATGACCTTGAGAGAAAGTTAAGGGACAATTTGGGTTCTGAAAAGACCACAAGAAAGCAAAGTGCCTTGTTGTCCCAAAATACCTCTGTCTTCTGACCTGGGTATCCAAGGGTACTGAGTAGGATCATAGGAAGTTAATTTTTATCTTTAGGAAACCTTGGTGAGCAAAAGCACTGTGGGAAGGCTGGAGAGGCCCACACTGTCAACTTGCTTGTCAAGAAGACTACAAGATCTAAATCTAAAAGGCATGCACAGGTGAACTAGACATTAGCATGGTAGTCGGCTAAAGAGATGATCAAACCAATGGACTTGAATACCCAGAAGGGTGGAAAATGACTGCTAAGGGCCAGTTTGTCATCTAGACCAGGTTAGCTTTAACAGTGTCCATATTCTTAGGAAGTGTATCTTAAGCAGATCGTTTAAAACATTGTGGAGGATACAGATCCTTGTGCACACAGGCCAGCACTGGGGAAAGCAGGAGAGTTAAATGCACAGGCTTATCTCTTCAAAGGATGGGGACCTTTGCCTGTCTCCACTCAGAATGCTAGCAATGGCTGTAGGGGGCTGGAGAGATGGCTCAGTGGTTAAGAACACTGACTTCTCTTCCAGAGGTCCTGAGTTCAATTCCTGGCAACCACATGGTGGCTCACAACCATCTGTAATGGGATCTGATGCCCTCTTCTGGTGTGTCTGAAGACAGCTACAGTGTGCTCATATATATAATTTTTTTTTTGGGGGGGGGTTAGAGACAGGGTTTCTCTGTATAGCCCTGGCTGTCCTGGAACTCACTTTGTAGACCAGGCTGGCCTCGAACTCAGAAATCCGCCTGCCTCTGTCTCCTGAGTGCTGGGATTAAAGGCGTGCGACACCACGCAAATAAACAAAATAAGTGGTTTGCTTTTTTTCAAAGGAATGGCTACAGTTTATAACCTGATGATCTTTTGTTACCTTAGGGCCAGGCTTCACCGGAATCCTCCAATGGATGGATGGAGAAAACATACATACAATGTAATGCCCTAAAGAGTAGCCTTAATAACAAGGGGATCTTGTAATCTGCTGTAACATAGCTGAACCTGGAACTCATAGAGCTAAGTGAGCCAGGCACAGAAAGACAAACACCAGATGATCTTGCTTATGTGCGGAATCTAAGCAGGTTGAATTTAGAGAAGCAGAGGGGTAGTTAGCAGGAGCTGGGACGGGGTGGGAGATCCAAAACCCCACTGGAGGAATTAGTGCAAGAGAGAGCTATTGTACAACGTAGCGATAGTACTTAAAAACAGTACATCTTTCAAGATGGCTAAGAATAGGGCTGGAGATATAGCTCAGTTAGTAAAATGCTTGCCTGGCGTGCACAACGCCCTGGGTTCAGTCCCTCAGCACTACACAAAAATCGGTGTGATGGTGCACATCTGTAGTCCCAGCACTTGGCCAGTGGTAAGTTCAAGGCCAGCCTAGACTACATGGAATCCTGTCTCAAAACAGAAGTACATTTCTAATGCAGCCTGTTGAGCACTTGCTACCATCGAGGTATGGGCTTAATCTGTGTGGCTGCCTTTTGCTGCGTGATCCTCACAACTTCATGATTTATTATTATTATTATTGCCTCTGGCAGTAAAGGAAATGGAGACTCGAAAAAGTTAAGCACCTCCACTACAAAGTTTACACATGGTAGAAGCAGAACCAAACCAAACCTTGCCTTGACCTTCGAAAACTAGATTTTCTTAGTCACCGAACCTATGATAACAAGGACTACTGATATTTATGTATCATTGGGGGAACTAACCTGACAGTGAATACCTAGCAGGGAGGGAGAAATATGTCAGGGCTGGGGTTACAGTAATGGAGGAAGAGCAGGGACCGGAAAATGGGCAATGTGTGACCTGGACCCTTGTGACTTTACTTCTGACTGGCCCACATTTGATCACATTAGGCTACTTTAAGGCTGTTTGGACAAGTCTCTAAGGGGAGCCAAGGGACTGCATTAAGTATCCTCAAGGCCTTGCTTTCCATTGCTGGGTCCCGGTAACCTGCTAGGATGCCAACATGAGGCCCTGGTTATGGGTAAAATTTCACCTGTGCCCCCAGTGTTCGCCCAAGCCAGGGTAGAGACATGGGTAACATGCCCTCACCTCCTCTCCCCTCCCCCCTCCACTGCACCTGTGCTAAAGGCGTGGCTTTCAGCCTGTGGAGACATTGGACCCTTTGGGAGGTTCCTAGAGGAGGGGCATTAGGTCCCTGGAAGTAAGTCTTGGACAGATGGATGCCTTACCTCTCTGCTTCCTGACAGCCATGAGTTGAATTGGGTTCTCCTATCAGTACCCATTCCTCCCATGATGCACTGTGCTGTCACGGGCCTCAGAGCAACAAAGCCAGCAACAGTGGGCCAGAGCCTCTGAAACCACAATCCCAATACAACTTTCGGCTACACGGAGTTAGTCACAGAGATGGAGAGCATGGTAAACCAGCTTTTGATAACTGTGTTGTTAAACACTGGTTGGTTCCAGACCACTCCCACAAGAACCAATACTTCCAGGTTAAACTGAGACTGGGAAGGGACTCTATGAGCCGCTGTGTCCCGTGGAGCTAATGTGTATTCACCAAATATCCCCAGCAAAGTGGTCAGGCTCAGGCCTGGGTCTGGATAACATCCTGAAGCTTTCTCCAAGGAGATGGGTGGGAAAACAGAGCTAAATCCCCCACAGAACAAGAACCTAGATTATGACCTTGTCCAGGACTGGGCCAGATCCTGGAAGAAGCTGGAGGCAGCAGACTGACTTAGTGAACCTCCTGGGGTGAAGACCTAAGAGGCTCACAGCAGGGTCTACCGCCCTCTTGTGGCACGCTGAAGAATAGCATAGCTTCCAGGTCACCAGAGCACAACAGCTTCTTAGGGAGTGTGTGTGTACATCAGCTCAGTCTTCCTGAAACATACTGGCCTCAGGGCCTCTCACACAGGTAGAAGTTCTTCAGGACTCTAAAACCCATTTTGTGCGTTAATTCTATCGTAGTATAAATGGAGGCCATAATTTTAAAAACTTATGGACTGATTCCTTTAAACAAATAAGCACCGTATTAACATAAACAATGGAGCACTATCAAAATAGCTCTGGGGAAAAAAACTTGAATGAAAAGATTCACATGTAGCTATTACACTTTTTCAACTTTTCAAAGATTCATTTTTTGTTACTTTGTTATGTGTGTACCACATTTATGCAAGTGCCCAAGAAGTCCAGAAAACAATGTCAGCTCTCTGGAAGGAAGCCGGGTTTACAGGTGATTGTGAGCTACCCTGTAGGTGCTGGAACCAAACCCAGGTCCTCTGGGAGAGAAGCATGCACTCTTGTTTCCCCTGCACACATGTCTATGCACTCTGTACATACCCTGTGTCCAAAAAAGTCAAAGGAGAGAGCTAGACCGCTTGGATCTGGAGTGATTGATGGTTGCGACCCATGGTGTATGTGCACAGAATCAAACCTAAGCCGTCAGGAAGACAGTGCCCCTAACCAGCGAGTGAGTCATCTCTCCAACCCCTTTTGCAGTTTTTCTACGGTTCTTCTTAATGTTTATCTATTGTGTGTGTATGCACATGTGCGTGTGCATATATACATGTCATGGCACATGTATAAAGGTCAGAGGGCAACATATATGAATCAGTTTTCTGTTTCCATTATCAGGAATTCAGGAATCAAACTCAGGTCACCAGGCTTGGCAGCAAGCACCTTTGACACACTGCGCCATCTCGCTGGTCCCATATAATTTTTTTTTAAATATAGGCCAGAATGGATTTACAGAAGCCAGCTCTATTCTCTTCAGCATTCAATCCTTCATGCTGTCCTGCAGCATACGGCTTCTGGGAAACCTGTGCACACTGGTGTGAGAAGGAGAATGAGAACCCAACGTTGCATAACATTATTAAGGCACCATCTTGCCTCCCAGACCCTGAGGACCACACTTTGAAAGCCACTGCCATCGAGTTTAAACTTGGCGTTGAGCAGACTCTGATTTTCTCTGTCAGGGCACCAATTCCTCAGCCAATAATAAGCCTGGAGAGGAGGGACCAGGGCCAGGGCGGCTGCCCAGACCTCTGAGGAGCAGAGCTCATCTAGATCTGGGGAAGAAGAAGCATCATGTCCCTGCCTCCCTGTCTCCCAGCTCACCCACACAGAGGCTGGGCAGTACCCAGGTGGCCTGACTCCAAGGGAAGCTTCCAGCACAAAGAGGAGAGCCTCCTGATTTTCTTTAACGGACTTTAGATGTAGGACAGAAAGAACTGGGAAACTGGGTAAGAGCCATCATGCATATAATCCCAGCATTTAGGAGGTGAAGGCAGGACAATCTGGAGATTAACGTCATCCTGGACTATAAATTTGAGGTCAGCCAGGGTGGTAGGACACCCTGCCACAGTTCTCCCCTTATTCAGCTCCCCCTCACCCAACCCTCTGTCAAAAGAGAAGAACTAGATAAGATATGTGTTGACACAGTATTTCCCCAGCAGGGATAGGAGTTTGAACTCTCTAGGCTGGTGCAAATGGAGAGGAAGGCATGACAGAGTGAGGTTCCAGATCTCTAGGACCTCAAATCCATAGCTCTGCCTCCTTAGGCTTCTAATAGGCCAGGAGAGCCTTGGGCAATAGATGGGACCTGCCTGTCCTGCCCCTGATTGTTGGGGGCGGGCCCAGGCATTGTGGGTGGGGCCGCCCCTGGCTGGTGGTTCTGGGTGCCTTATGAAAGCAGATTGAGTAGTAAACCAGTAAGCATCACCCCTTCATAGCCTGTGTGTCAGCTCCGCCTCCAGGTTCCTGCCCTGCTTGATGAGTTCCTGCCCTGCTTGAGTGAGTTTCTGCCCTGCTTGAGTTCCTGCCCTGGCTTCCTCCGGATGAAGAACAGTGATGAGGAAGTGTGAGCTGAAGAAACCTTTTCCTCACAAGTTGCTTTGGTCATGGTGTTTCATCACAGCCATTTCTGTTCTTGAGCCCCAACAATCACTAATTAAGAACTTACAGCTGGATCTCCTTCCAGATGACTCTAGCTTGGGACAAATTGTCAGGACAAACCAGCACAACACTGAAATACTCTCCATAAGAGGTCTACATTCGCTGGGCTTAATCCCAGCACTCAGGAGGCAGAGGCAGGCGGATTTCTGAGTTCGAGACCAGCCTGGTCTACAAAGTGAGTTCCAAGACAGCCAGGGCTACACAGAGAAACCCTGTCTCCTGAAAAAAAAAAAAAGTCTACATCCACTCAATGAAGAAAGGCAACTTCTTCAACAAATGATGCGAGAAGAAAACCCAATTTCTTGTTTGCTAAAGAATTCAGTAGAACCTCAACTTTACTCCATATAGAAAATTAACCCTAAATGGATTAAAGATCCAAAATACAACATCTCAAACCATAAAACCCCCAGACAAAAACAGAACTGAAAAGTTTCATGACGTTAGATTAGGCCATAATTTCCTGGAGCTAAAATCCCAAGAAACAAAAGAAAAGTAGACAGACACAAACTCATCAAATGTAGGTACTTCTGTTGGAGGAGACAGGTCACAGGCAAAACTAACGTCAGTCAAGAGAAAGGGAGAAAATATTTGTAACCTACATGTCTAAAGGGATTACTATATCACACACATAGAGAACGTCTTTAACTCATCAACAAACTAGTTGGGTCAAAAAGGACCCCAGGGGCCTGGAGAGATGGTTCAACAGTTGAGGGCATGACTGCTCTTCTAGAGGTTCTGAGTTCAAATCCCAGCACCCACATGGTGGCTCACAACCATCCATAATAGAATCTTATGCCCTGTTCTGGTGTGTCTGAAGACAGCTATGGTGTACTCATATAAAATTAATTTTAAAAATATTTTTTTATAAAAAAGGAGCCCAGTGAAGAGGGCACAGCAAAAATGGTGTAATATGGCTCTCTAGTGACCTGCCTCTACATTGAAACATCAATTTGAAGAACTACACACACACAAATAGCTTTCCTATGCTAAGAAAACTAGCTGTCAAAAGCCCGTGACTCTGCATTCACTTTGCATTTTGCTCTGACACCACTGTGTTTGTAGGGGTGTGATCAGCAAAAGACACCCTGCTTGTGGGGTGCTTGTGAGGTGTGTGTGGGGGGAGGAGAGACAGAGAGACAGAGAGACAGACAGAGCGTGGAGGGAAGAGGGACGGGAGGGGGAGGGGAAGGGAGAAGAGGAAGGGGAAGGGGAGAGAGAGGGAGAGGGAGAGGAGGGTGAGCAGGTGCCCACAGAGGTCAGAAGTAGGGGTCAGGTCCCTGGAAGTGGAGTGGCTGGCCATGGGGGCTGGGAACCAAGCTCTGACCCTCAGCAAGCATCCTTGACCTCTGAGCCCTCACTTGTGGTTCTTATCATCCCCAAAACAATGCAGAGAGGGCCACGAGAGCACACAGGAATATGGAGAGGCACTTTCAAGATAAAGCCTGCTCATAGAGACATTTAGGAGCAGAAAGACCTCTCTCTCTTCATGAGCTCTCTTGGATGGCAAACTGTGCTTGATGCAGTGGGATCTGCTCTGTTTTCCCTCCCCAGAGAGTTTTCGGTGACACGCACCAGAACTCTCTCTATTAGAGGGAAAGCAGCACTGACAACATCAGGATTCTGAGCTGCCCAGAACCAGGTCCCCAACGCTTTGCCTCCGCTTGGGCTAGCTCCCAGGGACTCACAGCAAAGCTGCTCTGGAGAGAGTAAACCAGGAATCTCTGGAAGTTCACAACACTAGGACTGCACCAATCTGTCTTAGTCAGGGTTTCTATTCCTGCACAGACATCACAACCAAGAAGAAAGTTGGGGAGGAAAGGGTTTATTCAGCTTACATTTCCATATTGCTGTTGATCACCAAAGGAAGTCAGGACTGGAACTCAAGCAGGTCAGCAAGCAGGAGCTGATGCAGAGGCCATGGAGGGATGCTACTTACTGGCTTGCCTCCCCTGGCTTGCTCAGCTTGCTTTCTTATAGAACCCAAGACTACCAGCCCAGGGATGGCACCACCCACAATGGGTCCTCCCACCCTAGATCACTAATTGAGAAAATGCCTTACAGCTGGATCTCATGGAGGCCTTTCCTCAAGGGAAGCTCCTTTCTCTGTGATAACTCCAGCTTGTGTCAAGTTGACACACAAAACCAGCCAGTACACAATTGTACAGTCTCACAGCCTAGACATGTTTGACCTGGCGCTTTCTGCTTCAGGGTGACAACTTGAGAAGTGACTATGTCATGCCTTTCTCAACAGTAAGGGAAGAAGGAACTGGCCAGGGCTGAGTCGCCTTTATCCCTGATCACTGTGCTACAGAACTTTACTCTGAAACCTCTGGCTGACCCAAAGGCCACTGACACCACCTTAGCTGCCAACAAGATGGCCGAATGCCTCCTTGTGATGCACCACTTTATCTGAAGGCAGCTGGGCCATGTGGCACCCGCCGTCCTGCAGTTTGTAACCCCCTCCTCTGGGATACCTCCTCCCTCCATCATGGAGGCCGGGTTCTCCAATCCTCACCCCTCTCACATGCCTCTACCACCTCAAGACCCAGGGAACAGCGACGCCGTTCTGTGCTGAAGCGTTTCCAAGGTCATTGCCTGTGTGCCTCTGTCCCCTGTACTACATGACACAGAATTGTCCTTGCAGTGCTACGTCACGCCCAACAATGAGTCCGTAACCTCATCCCAGCAAGGTGATTAGAATATGACCATTCAGAGCTGCAGGCCGTAAGTCGGAAGCATGATCATCTGCCGGGGAGAAATGGAGAAAGGGACTTGAGTAGATGTTCAGCTAAAGAAGACACAAACAACCTAAAAGCATGAAAAAAGGTGCTCAAGTCCAAAGCAACCAATCAGTGACCACGAGATGCCTCATACCCATCAGGATGGCCACTGTCAACCAAACCCGCTGACAAGTGTTGGCCAGGGTGTGGAGAAATCAGAATCCACAGGAATGCAAGTGAGGCTGTAAAGGGAGCCAGTCAGTATGAGAACCAGCCCCCGCAGAGTCAGAAGCTGGAATACTGTATGAGCTGCAATCCCATTGCTGAGGGTGGGTGCCTATAACAGATGTATGTGCACCTGTGCTCAATACAGACCTGCTCACGCTGGCCATATGGTTCAGTGGGCTAAAGAACGTTGGGACAGATATGGTGGAAGAGAAGAACTGGCTTCCATGGTTGTCCTGTGATGGCCGTACATGTACTGAAGTCTCCCGTACAATAAATAACAGAAAAAAATGTAAAACAAAGCACAAGTCACAACACCCAAGAGGTAGATGCAAGCCAAATGCTCACCACTGGGCGGGAGCGCTAAATAAAGACCACTGTTCCGCCCACGCGCACAGTGGAACATTACTCAGCCTTTTACAAAGGGAGGAAAGCTCTTTACTTTCTGCAACACAGATTGAACCCCGAGGACACGGTGCTAATTGAAATAAGCAGACACAAAACAACCAATACTGTGAGAATCAGCTCATAGGAAGGATCTAGAGTGGTCAAATGACAGCTAATAGGTTAGCTGGGAGCCCAGGACCTGGGGGCCCGAGAGCTCGGGGCCCAAGAGCTGGGGGCCTGGGAGCTGGGGCAGCGGGTGGGGGTGGGGAGTGTTTAATGAGTACCGAATTTCAGTTTTGCAAGATGGGAAAGTTTCAGGGTTCTGTTTCACAACATCACAAATGTGACCAGCTCTGCTGATCTGCACACCTAAAATTGGTGAAGATGACACATTATGTGTGTTTTAAACACACATGCACACACACACACACACACACACATACACATTACACACCATACATACACACCACACCCACACAATATACCCCATACCACATACACATACCACATACACACATACACATACCACATCACACACACCATACATACACACCACACACACACACCCATCACACACACCATACATACACACCACACACATACACACATACCACAGCACATACACACACCACACCACAACACACACACACCACATCACACACACACACCATAACACACACACACACACACACACACACACACACTCTACATACAAAGTAGAAATGTACCAACTAAATCCCACATGTAGCCATTGGATCCCATCCCTGTGCTGTTGCTATAGGGACAGAGAAATGAACAATCTACAAAGCTAAGTTCACTAGGGATTCGTTGAAAGTCTATTTTTCCTCAATAGACAACATGGAACTTGCATTACAGAAAAATGAAGAAAGTTACTGGAGCAAACAGTCGCCTCCTTTCTACTATTTTTTCCTCGCCAACTGAACTCTGGTCTGTACGCTGATATCCACCCCTCCTCCATGAGCTGGTCTTAGGCCAGCATGACAATTCATGTCCGTCAGCAGTGGTTGGTTTAGGCAAGGTATACGATTCAATTTTGATCAGCAAGGTTCAGAGAAAGGGCATTTGCCTGGGAGTTTCTAACAAAAGTTTTCATTAACCAAAAAAGAATGACTTAATCGGTTTTCCAAAAAAGAATGACTTAATCGGTTTTCCATTGCTGTAAGAGAATACCTGAGACCTGGCAATGTATGAAGATGAGAAGTCTTCTCCTTCCCAGAGCCTGCATCTGCTCAGCATCTGGGGGAGGGCTTTCTAACAAAAGTTTTCATTAACCAAAAAAGAATGACTTAATCGGTTTTCCAAAAAAGAATGACTTAATCGGTTTTCCATTGCTGTAAGAGAATACCTGAGACCTGGCAATGTATGAAGATGAGAAGTCTTCTCCTTCCCAGAGCCTGCATCTGCTCAGCATCTGGGGGAGGGCTTTCCTGCTGCTTCATGACAAGGTGGGAAGCTTCCCTTCAAAAGTCAGCGAGTGTGTCAAGCCTCTCTTCCTCCTTCCCTTAGGAAGCTGCAGCCTCCTGGTGTTCCTTGGTTCCACTCATGAATACCTGCTGTTAAACCATCCTGTGGTGTCGCTGGCTGGGGTCCCCTCATGTTCTCCAACTTGAGCAGAGCACACATGCTCCAAGCAGCTCTCCTTCCTGTATCTTTCTGTGCATCTGGAAATGGAAAAATCTTTCCGAGAATCAAAACCCAGGCTCTGTCTCCATGTGACCAGGAACACACCAGGTATATGGAAAGTTCCTGTGTGGATGAAGGACTCTGACCTCCTCTGATCGGCCCAGATCCTGTCTGTGCCCACTGCTCCTGGGGTCCCTCCGCTGCACTAGCCTGCGCACTGCCCTTAACCCATGTGGGTCTAGGATGGATATATCTTGAGCTCCTGGGGTTTTTGGTTTATTGGGTTTTGTTGTTTTGTTTTGTGTTGCTGTTGTTGTTGTTATTGTTTTGTCTTTTCCACTCTTGTGCTGGGTCCTTCTGCTGTGAGAACTTCAGGTCGAATCTACTCTAGGTTCTTTCCTTTCTCCCCCGTGACTCTTTCACTTCCCTTCCCTCAGAGACCTGTGTTTTCCCAGTCCTAACACTTAGTCTTAGCCAGGAACCACGGGTCCTTCAGGGACCAACCACGGCTCACCTTGCTCCCCACGGCCCGCCCCCGTGCCAGCTCGTTTACACGGTGGGGCGGGGCAAACCTCTATTTCCACTTCGGGGCTGATCCCCTGCATCCCCTGGCTAACCTTTTCATAAACATCTCCTCGAGCTGCTAAGATCAAACCATTTACCAACCTTCACCCTAGAGCTACTCCGTGGAAGATTTCCATAATTGACAATTGTAATAGGCTTTTCTGTTTTCTCCGCCGCCGCCGTGCTCTAATGGCGAGGGATTATCCCAGCATCCTCAGCTGCTCGCTGGTCTCACAGACTCTGCTCTGTATCAGTTACCAGCTTCCAACATGGTGTCTGATACCAGCAGCATGTGTCCCTGCTGGTCTTCTTGGGTCTCTGCTGTGTCTCTGGAAGTGCTGAGGGGGAAGAAGCGCCACCCTTGCTCAGTACCCAGCAGTCCCTGGAGGCGTTACTTTTGGAGTACAGGGGTGGGGTTAGAACACACACCTGAGTTTTCTCTGCAGTCCCAGTAGGGCAGCAACTTCTGTGGCCTCATGCCCCACCCAGAGGCACTTCAGAGACCCAGCAACCTGTGCCAGGCTGAGGCAGAGAGAAGCTGGCCTGCCTTTCAACACAGGCAGGAACTGGAAGCAACTCTGAACCCAGGTGGTCCCCTAGCCCCTTGGCTTTCTGGCTTCTACTAAGGACGGACATCTGTCAAAATAACCGCTCGGCTTTTTAGCAACTTCCTTGCAGTATTTCTGACCCCACATACAACCTACCAAAGCCATAGCCAGGGATCTATGTGGTTCCAGCAGGCTTTGTCCCAATACCTCCCAATGCCCTGCTATGGAACTCTGTAGTTAAAACACCCAGTGCAGAGAGGCTAGGCAGTTAAGCCTCTCTCCTTCATGATGGGTGTACTGGCTGGTTTTGTGTGTCACATTGACACAGGCTGGAGTTATCACAGAGAAAGGGGCTTCAGTTGGGGAAGTGTCTCCATGAGATCCAGCTGTGGGGCATCTTCCCAGTTGGTGATCAAGGAGGTCGGGGTCGGGGCCCATTATGAGTGGTGCCATCCCTGGGCTGGTAGTCCTGGGATCTATAAGAAAGCAAGCTGAGCAACCCAGGGGAAGCAAGCCAGTAAGTAACATCCTTCCGTGGCTTCTGCATCAGCTCCTGCTTCCTGACCTGCTTGAGTTCCAGTCCTGACTTCCTTTGGTGATCAACAGCAATGTGGAATGTGTAAGCTGAATAAACCTTTTCCTCCCCAACTTCCTTCTTGGTCAGGTCAAGATATTTGTGCAGGAACAGAAACCCTAAGACAATGGGTTAAGCCCCGCCCCTAGCCCCTCCCGCTACACAGCGGAGAACAAAGGGGCCAAACACCAGCATTCCAGCAGGAGCATCTATTTATTGGTATTGTTATTAAGCCACTTTCCAGCAGTCACTGTAGAAATAAGAACAGGACTTGGCTTCTAAGGTTCTAAAGCAACAGACGTCACAAACACAGCACTGGGGACATTCATGACAACACACTGGCTTTCCACCTCTGGTCAGGGTGATGGTGACTCCTGGTCCCCACGATGAACGTGTTCTTTTGTTCATCCCTGAACTCTTACAGACCTGGATGGGGGCCTGTGTCCTCCCCACCCTGCTCCACACACATGACCTCATCCCTGAGGAGACGCTTGCTGAGCATCCAAGCGTCCCACCACCGGCGCCACAGATGCTCTGACAGGCAAGCTGCAGTCTGGTGACAAGAGAGGTAGCACCGAAGGGCAGCTTCTGCTTCCTCATCACGAAGTAAACACGACACGTTTTTATTCTTTTTTTTTTTCTTTTGTAAGGAAAGAAAAGTTCTTTAAAAAATATATGGCACTAGAGTGTAAAACTATACACCTGCATCCAGTGACGCCCCCCCCCCCCAGCTCCTGGAGCCTCTGCCTGTCTCCTGTCAGATGTAGAGCTGGTGGGAGGCCAGAGTGTCCATGAAAGGGCGCACCAGGTTGTCTGTGGAGAAGTAGAAGATGAGTCCAAAGGTGATGGAGATGGGGAGGGCGGGCAGGGCCTTCTTGAACACGGCAAGCAGCAGGAGGGTGAGACACAAGCCCTGCAGGAAGGACATCAAGGTGAGGGACTCAGTGACGTGACCTTGTGGGTGGTGTAATCCTGAAACTAGCCCGAACGGCCACAGACATGCACTGTCTCTTAGAGATATGCAATTGCCCCTCAAGATTCACGGGGCAGGGCTCCCCCCCCCCAGTCAGGACACCTGCATGTTGGCTACCAGGTAGACAGAGCCCTGGACAGGCCATGGGGCTTCCCCATCTAGGGACAGTGGATGAATAGATGGTAGGAGCCTCTCTCCAGGGACTGGAGTTTGTTTTGTTTTATTTTGTTTGCATTTACAAGAGACCCAGGTGAGGTGAAATGAAACCTTCTGAGATTCTCAGCAGCAGTCACCAAGGAAATCATAGGTGGTATGTAATCGGTCCCTTTGGAAGCAAGCATGGTGGTGGCCGCTCCTACCTCCACCCTAAGTGCCTGCCCTGCCCTTGGGACAACAGGTCACAAGTCAGAGAGTATGGAAGGGGAGGGACCCCAGGTCTGTTATCCCATCCCTAGCACACATGTGGGCAGACAAGCTCTTCTCAACACTGGACAAAGCACCAGGCTCCCGCCTAAGGGCAGCACAAGGTGCTGTAGCCTTCTCAGGGACTCTTGTAACAGGCTATGTCCCCCAGCGTGAGTGCCAGCCATCAGAGCCTGCAGACTACTGCTGGGGTTGGAGGACTCAGGATTCAGCATCCCTTGGGGTCCTGGTGGCACAGAGAATATGCAGCTGTGGAATGGGAGGGGAGACCTTTCCGCTCCTCCCTGCTTCCATGGGTAAAAGCCTTTGGCTATTTCATCACCCATAAGTCTCAGATAATCCACAATCGGAGGAAACAAGGGACAAGGGCCCTAGAGCTCTCATCCAGGTCCTGGCATAATATACGTGTAGTGAGTGAGATCCAAGCCTCCTGCTCCATCCCGGGTGCTCTCTCTCAGGAGGGAGCCATACCTAGGACACCCCTCCCCTTGATGCCTTTGCCCTAAAAGGGGAGACAGCAACAATAAATGACCCTCGATGTGCCGCCCCTCCCCATCTGCCACACAGCCCACTCACAATGAGGATGGCGATAAAGCAGGCCAGCATAGTGTTCCAGTCTCCATTGCCGGTGGCTGCAGCCTTGCCCACCAGGACGCTGTAGAAGATGAAGTCTCCCAGGCCGAGCTTCACACCCCCTGTGTGGAGAAGAGAAAGTGGCCCCTGTCCAATTCAACTCATAGGGAACCTCAGCAGGAAGCAGGCAAAAGAAAGAAAAAAGAAAAAGGAAGTGAGGGGCCAGGACTTGAGCCAAGCAACCCAGCAAGAGTGTCGTGATGAAAGATTCCCTCAGCTGCAGTATGCAATATTGCAGACTAGGGACAAGATGGACTGCCTAGGAAAGGACTGGGGGTGTGGGGGTGTGGAGGTGTGGGGGTGTGGGGGTGTAGGGATGGAACCACGGCAGCCTAGGCAGAAGCCTGGTTCTTCAGTGAGTCACTTGGTTAGGAGAGAAAGGGACAGTTGTTGACCCCTGGGGCCGCAGGCTGCCGTGCAGTTTGGCATAGCATCTGACTAAAGGTATTTTTAAATAAACTTATGAAGCAGGCCATCTGAACGCGGGCACCTTACTTTCCTCCTCCTCCTCCAGCTCCTCCCCTGGGTAGCCAGGCAGTGGGGCTTCGAAGGCTTCAGGGTATGAGGGCTCTCCAAAACTGTCATAGGAGTCTTCTTCTAAGCGTCCAGGGACAAAGGGCCACCGTCGTCATGCACCATGAAGAGTAGCAGGGAGAGACAGAGGCTGGTCAGAAGGTACAAAAGTCCAGAAGATTCGCCAGGTCCCTCCCACATCAAGGATCCCCAGCACTACCCACCACCAACATCCAGCAGCCAGACTGAGGTGGGAAACTGAGGCCCGGGAGGGGCGCGATCTACCCCTCACTCACTCACTCACTCACTCCCTGAGGCGGGTGTCAGAGTCTGGCCCCCAGGCAGTGCAACTCTGCCATTCGGAACCTTAATTCACAGAGGGACCAGCCAAGCAGAGTGCAGACAAGGTGCTCCCCGGACATGGCCATGAACCCCAGACTCACCCATCTCTGGGTCGTAGGGGAGCTGCAGCGCTCCTTGAGAGGAGGGGTCCAGCTTTGCCATGCCCACCGTCCACACCATGGCAGCTACAGGAAGAGCAAAGGGACACAATGCCTCAGGCAGTGCTCCGAGTAGCTGCCCCTGACCTGGAGGAAGTGGAGCCCGAGCCGGGCTGTGTCCCCAGAAAGCCTGCAGAGCCCCTCTGTCCTGAGGGCTGTGCTCAGGCTTGGCTAATAGAGGCTGGGGGTCAGGGGGAGGGGAGAATGAAGTGCAGGGACATTGGCTAGGTGGGGACTGACATTTCACCTTTGTCCTTTTGCAATCCTCTCAGGCAACACCAGCAATAATAATGATTAGTGAGTGGCTTGGTAAACTGCGTCTTTAAAATATTGTCTTATTTTTAGGCTTCAGTTTATTACAGAAAGGGAGGCGTGGAAATTGTTTACATGATGAAATAGCTCTTGTAGCACCATTTCAACAGTGATTTCGGTCTGCATGCTGTCCAGGAATGTCACCGTCTCTAAGTAAGAAATAATCTTTGTCGTCTGGCACTACTTTGGTGCCTCCGTGTTCCAGGAGACAAAGCTGTCCCCAGCTTTCACATTGACTGGTTGAATCCCTCCATCCCTTCCTTTAGAGCCCGGTCCCACAGCTACTACTCTTTCTCATGAGATTTTTCTGAACTTAAACTCTCTCATGAGATTTTTCTGAACTTAAAATACTGCCTTTGGTTACAGTTACAGCTGCCCTCCTTCAATCAAGACTCTGTCAAAAGGCAGAAGAAACCTAAAAGCCTGTCTGTCTTCAGGCCACTGCAGCTAGAACCTAGATTGTCTTTAAAAGAAAATGCAACATAAAAATGTAACCGTGAGGGGATGGAGAGAGGGTTGTGGTTAAAAAAAAAAACCTGCTTGAAGAGGTCCTGGGTTCACTTCCCAGCACCCACATGGCAGCTCACAAGTGTCTGTAACTTCAATTCCACGGGAATCCAATGCCCTCTTGTGGCCTCCATGGGTACTGCATGCATGTGATGCACAGTCATCCAAGCCAGGCAAACTAACACTCAGATACTCAGGCAAATCTTTTCAAAACACTTTTTAAAAAATTCAGTCCTTGGAGGAGATGAAGGGGTTTGTAACCCCATAGGAAGAACACAATGTCAACAGAGCTGCCAGGGATGGGATGGTGGGTTTGAGGAGGGGAAATCAGGACGGAGGACATTTGAAATGTAAATAAATAAAATAACTAATAAGAAAAGAAAAGAAAAGAAAAGAAAAGAAAAGAAAAGAAAGGAAGAAGGAGAAAAGAGTTTCGGTCCTGAGGCTGAAGAGCTGGCTTAGAGGTTGAGATCACCTGCTGTTCTATCCGTGAGAAGCAGGGCTCACACTCCTGTGCCCTTTAACAAGCCAGTGGCCCTGTAAATGATCCTCACACTAGCTCTGAGGGAGCAGATGTCTTCCTTCTGGCCTCTGTACACAAAGTGTATGCGTGACCGTATGCTCATACAGACACGTATGCACACCCAAGATAAACATTTTTAATGCAGTGCCTGCATCCCTGTGTATTCAGATCTTCGAAATAAAACCCAGCTCTAAACCTTACGAGATGGGAACCCGAGCTCACTTCCTTAGTTTACCTCCACCCTCCACCCAAGAACGAATTCTCCATGGATACAAGCCTCCTTTGCACATAAGGAAACGCCCAGCCTCAGGCACTCAGACTGACCAGAGCCATTTGTCCCTCATCCTTAGAACATTTCTGGGATGTGCTTTCAAGCCAAGGGGCATGCTGCAGGCAATTCTCTCTAAGCTCATTCCTCATCCATTAGGATTACCCGGCTCTGCAGGGGGCTTCCAGGGTACCCGAGGCACCAGAACCCCAGAATCACAGGCTCTACACTTAGATAGCGGCCACTGCTACCACAGGGAGTGAACTCCACTGGTGAACTCACATAACCATGCCTCCTGTGCGACCTCTATGCCACACACAGGGGCCACCAGTAAGTAGGAACATCTGTTAAATACATGTATAAACCCACATCCCTCTGATATGACTCAAGGCCGGGGCAATCCCTATACCTTCTCTTTAGAGATGCCTAACTTCCACTCTAAACCACTGTCCATGAACCCCAGAGGGAAGTGGGGGGCCCTGATCTCCAAAGCCTGCAGGGCTGAATGGTGGCTACAAGCCTCTGAAGGTGGCATGTTCATGGGATGTGGTCTATAGCCAATGCAGGCTGCCAGATGGTGGACAGAATATGGCCACGGGACTGTCCACACCCCTCTAGTATCCCACCTCCAACCCTGACTCCCCAACCTTCTTCCTGAGCGAGATCCAGCCCACCATGGTGTCCAGAAATGGAACCCCCCTGCAGGTGGTGACCTCAGTGTTATGATTAGACCCTCATCTTTGGTTGAGATAGAATATATAACCTGTCAGATCTCAAAACCATGACCCACTTCCACGCCTCCACAAAAGGCCACCTGCTGACACCCCCGCTCTCCCAGTGTCTGGCAGAGGCATGGGACCACTCACATGAGTATATCAGGGCAGGAAATATGGGCTCATTTCTCTCCTGGGCAGTTTCCACCAGCATCCTCAGAGGCCCTTTGGGGCACAGCACAGCCACGAGATCTGGGAAAACAGAGACATCCTTGTTATATTCAAGGGGCTCTTTATTCCCAAGCAGCACAGAGAAGAACCACCCCTCTATCGCCAGGAACCTAAGTGAGCTCTGGGCCACCATGCTGCTGGGCTCGGGTCCCGAGGCCACCGATCCAGTTTGCACTGGCTGGAGCCAAAGCAGGTAGCTACAGAGTGGGAAGAGCAAGGTGCTGAGACCCGGAAGACAGGCTCAGAAGTCTTCCTTCCCGAAGCCTCAGATTTCTCATCCTTAAAATGAGAGTTGCAGCCCTGGCCATGGCGCTCATGCTACCTCAGCAGCAGCTAGCAGTGAAGGTGGTGACAGACAGCGTCACAGGGCACTCAGGCCCGGCTGAGAAATCGGGGGTTCATCGTGTGCAGGCCACGCTTGAGGAGCAGCGTATGTGCAGTTGTGGGCAGAGGGAGTGGTCACTTGGGGTCTGTGCTTCAAGTATCACAGAGGGAGATCTGTGGGAAGGCCTTCTTCCTTAGGACAGGAGGGGAATGTCCTGTGCGTCTTCCTGCTTGTTATCGTGTGAAGGTGAAATGTCCCCTAAAGACTCACTGTGATGGTCTGTATATGCTTGGCCCAGGGAATGGCACTATTAGTTGGTGTGGCCCTGTTGGAGTAGGTGTGACCTTGCTGGAGTAGGTGTGTTTCATCCTAACTGCCTGGAAGCCAGTATTCTGCTAGCAGCCTTCAGACATAGAACTCTCAGCTCCTCCTGCCTGGATGCCGCCATGCTCCTACTTTAATGATAATGGACTAAACCTCTGAACCTGTAAGTCAGCCCCCAATTAAATGTCCTTATAAGAGTTGCCTTGGGGCTGGAGAGATGGCTCAGCGGTTAAGAGCACTGACTGCTCTTCTGAAGGTCCTGAGTTCAAATCCCAGCAACCACATGGTGGCTGACAACCATCTGTAATGAGATCTGACGCCCTCTTCTGGTCTAAGGCACTCATGTTTTGAATGCTTAATCTCTAGCTGGTGACACTATTTTAGGGGGCTTTGGGGTCAGGAGGAGGTAGGGGCTTAGCTAAGAGACGCAGATCACTGGGGTGGCCTTTTGAAGGTTAGCCCCAGCCCAGGCCCTAGCTCTGGTAAACTCTCTGCTTCCTGGTTCACTACCAGGAGCCTCTGCCACTTGCTCCTACTGAGCCACTCCCCTGCCTTCCCTCCTGGGATGGACCGACACCCTCAGAAACTGGGACTCCAGGAAACTTTCTTCCTTTACACAGCTTCTGTCGATTACGTTGGTCACAGCAATGCAAGAGCACTTGAGACACTTGGGGCTCCATCAATGAGCCAGACCCACCCCAGTTCCCACCAGGCCCAGTTCCCACCAAGCCCAGTTCCCACCAGGCCCAGTTCCCACCAGGCCCAAGCGACCTACCGTACACAGAGATGGCACCCAAGATAACCCAGGCAGACCACTCCGGCAGGTACTTGATGAACACTAGGGCCATGAGTGCGCTGATCACAATAAGGTAAGCCTGCTGCAGCACCAGAGGCCCCTTCCAGTGGATACACACCATGCCCACTGCTCCGAAGTTCCAGACAGCCAGGAAGAGTGTGGGGTAGTCCATGGCCACATTGTAGGTCTTGAGCACTTCCCTGTAGGCCCAAGGTGGAACAGGGTAGGGGGCACTCAAGGGTGGGGGGAGGTGCCACACTCTAAGTTGTTTCTCACACACACACACACACACACACACACACACACACACACACACACACACACATCCCAATCTGGGTTTAATTCACAACATTCCCATCGACCCCACAACTAACCACTCAGTATTTTCTGGAATGTATTGATGTATTGGGGAGTGTATCAATAGCTGGTGGGTCACATGACCATGTGATGAACCCACTTGGAAAGCCCCGTGCAAAGATGAGGTCCTTAATAGAGTGTTTCTTTTTGAGCCTTCTGGCTGATGTCCAAAATCAAAGGGCAAAAGGGCAGATAAGCTAGGAAGTACCCCCGGCTTATACACACACACACACACACACACACAAAGTAGAATGTGACTCTGAGGGGTTTCCACCTGTTCAGTGCATTCTGAGAAGACTTAACCAGTCCAGCTTATTTTCTTTTGCTTATTTTAAATCAGGAGCCAGAAACAAACAAACAAACAAACCTGGGACAGTGTACAGAGCCTACTCCTGGGTCAAAGCCTGGAGATCAGAGCCCAGCAGCAGATTCTGAGGACCCTTCCACTGCCCAGGTCCCTCTCAGGCAGTTGCGAACGCCACAGGAGGCTGCTCACCAGCCAGCACTCACCCGAGGTAGATGTAGGTGAACAAGAAGAGGAGCATCAGGGAGGACATGATCAGCCAGCCATGGATGAACTGGACAACGGAAACAAGAGGACCACTGTAACCCCCCAACAGGACGAAGACACTCCACCCATCCTTCCCTTTGACCACCAAAGGATTGAAATGATGGACTCCATGGTGCTGCAGTGGTGCACCCCTTTGATCCCAGCACTTGCAGAGGCAGAGGCAGAGGCAGAGGCAGAGGCAGAGGCAGAGGCAGAGGCAGAGGCAGAGGCAGAGGCAGAGAGGCAGAGAGGCAGAGAGGCGGCGGAGGCGGCGGAGGCGGCGGAGGCGGCGGAGGCGGCGGAGGCGGCGGAGGCGGCGGAGGCAGCGGAGGCGGAGGCGGAGGCGGAGGCGGAGGCGGAGGCGGAGGCGGAGGCGGAGGCAGAGGAAGATGGATCTCTGAGTTTGAGGCCAGCCTGGTTGACAGCGTGAGTTCCAGGACAAGCAGGGCCACACAGAGAAACTCTGTTTTGAAAACCCAAATGATGGTCCCCATGGAATTAGAATTCCCCTAGGAATTTCATGCTTCCAAAAGGAAAACACTGAAGCCTGGTACCAGCCAAAGAGCCTGGTCCACAGAGAAGGGATTTCATGTACTTCTGACAGTGCGTCAGAATGAAAGGGAAGCCCAGGCAAGGGTGGGCAGAGCCATGCCTTGGCCAGGGCCACTTAGTTACAACTATCTCTTACCTTCTACTTAAACCCTATCTACCCTCGTGTTAGGAGATGGGGATGGGGTATCAATAGATTTGGGGGGAGTCACTGAATCTCTTTGTCCCACTTTCCCAATGTGGCCACATTGAATAAATCTCCCATTTTTGGTAACTTACTATTAACTTGGATTTTTTAATTGGCTTATGGATGATAAACAGCCAAGCCTGGCTTGTTAGGGCTGCCAGAAGCACAGGTTCTACTGCTAACGCTGGTGTTACATGTGTACAGTATCTCTGTGGCCTGGAGCCTGGACATCCTTCTCAGTTACACAGGAAAGACAGCTCCCTCAGCGAGTTCTCCCGAGTCACCTACAAGTGTCTAGAAGAGGAGTCTGATGACCCCCAGCCTGTGGTAGGTCACCGCTGCCCTCTCATTGTGTGAACAGGCTGGCAATCTGGACATGTAGACTCCGCCCTACCTCTGAAGTGAGCCTAATGTCATCTCAGAACTTTCCAATGACCCTGAGTGAACAGATGGTCAAGCCACTTCTGTGGGACTGGCCCCATGACATGGACTTACCACAGCATGGTCACTTCCCATGATACTCTACTTTGTTGTCATGTTCTCTATGTACACAAACAAGCAGTCTTCCCCCAGACTCCCGGTACCCTTTCCCTTCCTCCCTCTGGAGTACCCATGGGAACCCTGCCTCCTTTACATGGACAGATATTACTGACAGGGTCAGCTTCGGTTCAGGAACATTTCCTGTGGCTCCCTTCCACGATTCATCCCCAGTGGCCAGCTCCCTCCCTCAGCCATGGCCTCCTCTTCTTTTCCTGCTCCATGAACACAGCAGCCAGAACACAAGGGTCTGCGCTTTGCCCGCGGCAGCAGTTTTGGATAGGTCATGCCTAGCTCCCCTCCCTGTGGGCTTTCATGTTTCAAAGCCTGACACCTACAACCAGGGTCTAAAAGCTGGTGGCACAGTTAGGTCTAATAATACAAGTCTGTTTAACTGGTGAAGCTGAGGCAGGAGGATTGCCCGGTTGAATTAGCAAGACCTCTAATTATAGAGAATTATAGAAAGTGGGCTGGAGAGATGGCCCAGAGAGTAAAGGTGCTTGTTGCCAAGCCTGATGTGAGTTTAATCCCTGGAACCCACATGATAAAAGGAGAGAGCAGACTCCTGACCATGGCAGACACATGCCCCCCCACTTTCCAACACAGGGGTGAGGGTACTGCTCAGTGGTACATTTTACTAGCACGGATAAGGTCAGAACTTCAATCCCCATTGGGGGAGCTTGAGGTGGGAGAGGTACAGCACCTTTGGGGGTGATGTTATCTATAACTGGGGTCACATGGAAAGGCTCAAGATCCAAAGGAGAATCCAACTCACAGGCTTCCCAGGGCCAGAAGACCTTAACTCAGTCCATGAACAAGCATTCCTATCTAACGGGAGAGGGAAAGATTGAAAATAAGCCCAGAGAGAAAGTCTTGGAGTGAGGGAAACTAAAACAGAACTTCAGAAGAAGTAAAACCAACTTCAGAGCAGGAGTGTGTGTCAGACACACTGCGGTGAGGAGCACAGAAGACAGTGGGTGGGGGGCGTACAATTTAAAAGTCAGCACTAGGTCATCATCCCACAGTGCCAGAGAGCATCAAGAGGCAATCTATTCTGAGGAGAGAAGGCACCTGGATAGGTTTTTAGAAAGTTGCCATGTGCCATGTGGTAGTAGCTCCAGCCACATCCCGGCAGGGGTTGGGTAGAGGCAGGCAGGCAGGGCAGAGAGGCAGGGCAGAGGGGTTGAGGGTCACGGGCCTCACCTTGTAGCATCGATACTTGTAGAGTACCACGAGAAAGATGNTACAGAGTGGGAAGAGCAAGGTGCTGAGACCCGGAAGACAGGCTCAGAAGTCTTCCTTCCCGAAGCCTCAGATTTCTCATCCTTAAAATGAGAGTTGCAGCCCTGGCCATGGCGCTCATGCTACCTCAGCAGCAGCTAGCAGTGAAGGTGGTGACAGACAGCGTCACAGGGCACTCAGGCCCGGCTGAGAAATCGGGGGCTCATCGTGTGCAGGCCACGCTTGAGGAGCAGCGTATGTGCAGTTGTGGGCAGAGGGAGTGGTCACTTGGGGTCTGTGCTTCAAGTATCACAGAGGGAGATCTGCAGGAAGGCCTTCTTCCTTAGGACAGGAGGGGAATGTCCTGTGCGTCTTCCTGCTTGTTATCGTGTGAAGGTGAAATGTCCCCTAAAGACTCACTGTGATGGTCTGTATATGCTTGGCCCAGGGAATGGCACTATTAGTTGGTGTGACCTTGCTGGAGTAGGTGTGTCACTGTGGGCAGGGCTTTAAGGCCCGCATCCTAACTGCCTGGAAGCCAGTATTCTGCTAGCAGCCTTCAGACATAGAACTCTCAGCTCCTCCTGCCTGGATGCCGCCATGCTCCTACTTTAATGATAATGGACTAAACCTCTGAACCTGTAAGTCAGCCCCCAATTAAATGTCCTTATAAGAGTTGCCTTGGGGCTGGAGAGATGGCTCAGCGGTTAAGAGCACTGACTGCTCTTCTGAAGGTCCTGAGTTCAAATCCCAGCAACCACATGGTGGCTGACAACCATCTGTAATGAGATCTGATGCCCTCTTCTGGTCTAAGGCACTCATGTTTTGAATGCTTAATCTCTAGCTGGTGACACTATTTTAGGGGGCTTTGAGGTCAGTAGGAGGTAGGGGCTTAGCTAAGGGATGCAGATCACTGGGGGTGGCCTTTTGAAGGTTAGCCCCAGCCCAGGCCCTAGCTCTGGTAAACTCTCTGCTTCCTGGTTCACTACCAGGAGCCTCTGCCACTTGCTCCTACTGAGCCACTCCCCTGCCTTCCCTACTGGGATGGACTGACACCCTCAGAAACTGGGACTCCAGGAAACTTTCTTCCTTTACACAGCTTCTGTCGATTACGTTGGTCACAGCAATGCAAGAGCACTTGAGACACTTGGGGCTCCATCAATGAGCCAGACCCACCCCAGTTCCCACCAGGCCCAGTTCCCACCAGGCCCAGTTCCCACCAGGCCCAAGCGACCTACCATACACAGAGATGGCACCCAAGATGACCCAGGCAGACCACTCCGGCAGGTACTTGATGAACACTAGGGCCATGAGTGCACTGATCACAATAAGGTAAGCCTGCTGCAGCACCAGAGGCCCCTTCCAGTGGATACACACCATGCCCACTGCTCCGAAGTTCCAGACAGCCAGGAAGAGTGTGGGGTAGTCCATGGCCACATTGTAGGTCTTGAGCACTTCCCTGTAGGCCCAAGGTGGAACAGGGTAGGGGGCACTCAGGGGTGGGGGGAGGTGCCACACTCTAAGTTGTTTCTCACACACACAGACACACAGACACAGACACACACACACACACACACACACACACACACACACACACACATCCCAATCTGGGTTTAATTCACAACATTCCCATCAACCCCACAACTAACCACTCAGTATTTTCTGGAATGTATTGGGGAGTGTATCAATAGCTGGTGGGTCACATGACCATGTGATGAACCCACTTGGAAAGCCCCGTGCAAAGATGAGGTCCTTAATAGAGTGTTTCTTTTTGAGCCTTCTGGCTGATGTCCAAAATCAAAGGGCAAAAGGGCAGATAAGCTAGGAAGTACCCCTGGCTTATACACACACACACACACACACACACACACACACACACACACACACACACACACACAAAGTAGAATGTGACTCTGAGGGGTTTCCACCTGTTCAGTGCGTTCTGAGAAGACTTAACCAGTCCAGCTTATTTTCTTTTGCTTATTTTAAATCAGGAGCCAGAAACAAACAAACAAACAAACAAACCTGGGACAGTGTACAGAGCCTACTCCTGGGTCAAAGCCTGGAGATCAGAGCCCAGCAGCAGATTCTGAGGACCCTTCCACTGCCCAGGTCCCTCTCAGGCAGTTGCGAACGCCACAGGAGGCTGCTCACCAGCCGGCACTCACCCGAGGTAGATGTAGGTGAACAAGAAGAGGAGCATCAGGGAGGACATGATCAGCCAGCCATGGATGAACTGGACAACGGAAACAAGAGGACCACTGTAACCCCCAACAGGACGAAGACACTCCACCCATCCTTCCCTTTGACCACCAAAGGATTGAAATGATGGACTCCATGGTGCTGCAGTGGTGCACCCCTTTGATCCCAGCACTTGCAGAGGCAGAGGCAGAGGCAGAGGCAGAGGCAGAGGCAGAGGCAGAGGCAGAGGCAGAGGCAGAGGCAGAGGCAGAGGCAGAGGCAGAGGCAGAGGCAGAGGCAGAGGCAGAGGCAGAGGCAGAGAGGCTACGGAGGCTACGGAGGCTGCGGAGGCGGTGGAGGCGGAGGCGGAGGCAGAGGCAGAGGCAGAGGCAGATGGATCTCTGAGTTTGAGGCCAGCCTGGTTGACAGAGTGAGTTCCAGGACAAGCAGGGCCACACAGAGAAACTCTGTTTTGAAAACCCAAATGATGGTCCCCAAGGAATTAGAATTCCCCTAGGAATTTCATGCTTCCAAAAGGAAAACACTGAAGCCTGGTACCAGCCAAAGAGACTGGTCCACAGAGAAGGGATTTCATGTACTTCTGACAGTGCGTCAGAATGAAAGGGAAGCCCAGGCAAGGGTGGGCAGAGCCATGCCTTGGCCAGGGCCACTTAGTTACAACTATCTCTTACCTTCTACTTAAACCCTATCTACCCTCGTGTTAGGAGATGGGGATGGGGTATCAATAGATTTGGGGGGAGTCACTGAATCTCTTTGTCCCACTTTCCCAATGTGGCCACATTGAATAAATCTCCCATTTTCGGTATCTTACTATTAACTTGGATTTTTTAATTGGCTTATGGATGATAAACAGCCAAGCCTGGCTTGTTAGGGCTGCCAGAAGCACAGGTTCTACTGCTAACGCTGGTGTTACATGTGTACAGTATCTCTGTGGCCTGGAGCCTGGACATCCTTCTCAGTTACACAGGAAAGACAGCTCCCTCAGCGAGTTCTCCCGAGTCACCTACAAGTGTCTAGAAGAGGAGTCTGATGACCCCCAGCCTGTGGTAGGTCACCGCTGCCCTCTCATTGTGTGAACAGGCTGGCAATCTGGACATGTAGACTCCGCCCTACCTCTGAAGTGAGCCTAATGTCATCTCAGAACTTTCCAATGACCCTGAGTGAACGGATGGTCAAGCCACTTCTGTGGGACTGGCCCCATGACATGGACTTACCACAGCATGGTCACTTCCCATGATACTCTACTCTGTTGTCATGTTCTCTGTGTACACAAACAAGCAGTCTTCCCCCAGACTCCCGGTACCCTTTCCCTTCCTCCCTCTGGAGTACCCATGGGAACCCTGCCTCCTTTACATGGACAGATATTACTGACAGGGTCAGCTTCGGTTCAGGAACATTTCCTGTGGCTCCCTTCCACGGTTCATCCCCAGTGGCCAGCTCCCTCCCTCAGCCACGGCCTCCTCTTCTTTTCCTGCTCCATGAACACAGCAGCCAGAACACAAGGGCCTGCGCTTTGCCCACGGCAGCAGTTTTGGATAGGTCATGCCTAGCTCCCCTCCCTGTGGGCTTTCATGTTTCAAAGCCTGCCGCCTACAACCAGGGTCTAAAAGCTGGTGGCACAGTTAGGTCTAATAATACAAGTCTGTTTAACTGGTGAAGCTGAGGTAGGAGGATTGCCCGGTTGAATTAGCAAGACCTCTAATTATAGAGAATTATAGAAAGTGGGCTGGAGAGATGGCCCAGAGAGTAAAGGTGCTTGTTGCCAAGCCTGATGTGAGTTTAATCCCTGGAACCCACATGATAAAAGGAGAGAGCAGGATCCTGACCATGGCAGACACATGCCCCCCCACTTTCCAACACAGGGGTGAGGGTACTGCTCAGTGGTACATTTTACTAGCACGGATAAGGTCAGAACTTCAATCCCCATTGGGGGAGCTTGAGGTGGGAGAGGTACAGCACCTTTGGGGGTGATGTTATCTATAACTGGGGTCACATGGAAAGGCTCAAGATCCAAAGGAGAATCCAACTCACAGGCTTCCCAGGGCCAGAAGACCTTAACTCAGTCCATGAACAAGCATTCCTATCTAATGGGAGAGGGAACGATTGAAAATAAGCCCAGAGAGAAAGTCTTGGAGTGAGGGAAACTAAAACAGAACTTCAGAAGAAGTAAAACCAACTTCAGAGCAGGAGTGTGTGTCAGACACACTGCGGTGAGGAGCACAGAAGACAGTGGGTGGGGGGCATACAATTTAAAAGTCAGTACTAGGTCATCATCCCACAGTGCCAGAGAGCATCAAGAAGCAATCTATTCTGAGGAGAGAAGGCACCTGGATAGGTTTTTAGAAAGTTGCCATGTGCCATGTGGTAGTAGCTCCAGCCACATCCCGGCAGGGGTTGGGTAGAGGCAGGCAGGCAGGGCAGAGAGGCAGGGCAGAGGGGTTGAGGGTCACGGGCCTCACCTTGTAGCATCGATACTTGTAGAGTACCACGAGAAAGATGNGCAATCTATTCTGAGGAGAGAAGGCACCTGGATAGGTTTTTAGAAAGTTGCCATGTGCCATGTGGTAGTAGCTCCAGCCACATCCCGGCAGGGGTTGGGTAGAGGCAGGCAGGCAGGGCAGAGAGGCAGGGCAGAGGGGTTGAGGGTCACGGGCCTCACCTTGTAGCATCGATACTTGTAGAGTACCACGAGAAAGATGGTCATGACCACGATGACGCTGATCATGATGAGGGTGTTCAGCACGGAGTTGAGGAGCCGCTGGCCCACCGAGGGCGTGTCCTCTGTGAAGGGTGTGTAGATGCTGAAGAGATCACCAGAAGAGACTCAGTACCTGCTGCTCCAGGACACTCCCATCTCAGTGATCCCCGGACTGACCACGAAGCCCCTAGAAACCCCATGTTGATCTGTTAGAACCCTTGCACTGGCTGGGCCCTGGAGGGGGCCATCGCTATCTGTGTGAGTGGCTTCTGCCTCTTCTGGTCAGTGACTTGCAGTGCTCCAACAAATGGAACCGTCATGGCAGAAATGACAGACTGTACCTCATTGAGATCTCGCTCCTCCACTTGACTCTCCTACCTCCAGCTCTGGCTCCTACTGAAGAGATTGGCTGCCTGCTTCTCCACGTGATGATTAAGTCTGATTGTCAGTGTGAGTGGATCTGGAATCATCAACTAGGCATGCCTTAGGGTGGGTCTGTGAGAGCATTTCTAGGAAGGATTAACCCACTCTGGGGTGGACAGTTCCTCCCATTGTCAGCCTAGGTAGAAAGGTTGGAGGGAAGCAGGGCTCTTTGCTTTCCTGCCTGCCTTCATCACTCCTTGCTAGTGAGTGCATCTACCCTATTGCTGCTGCTGCTGCTGCTGCTGCTGCTGCTGCTGCTGCCCTGCCCCTTACCCTACCCTTCACTAACAGCAAATCCCAGCCACTGTGCACTAAAGGCCAGCAGCTCTCTGGGCATCTTGCTGGCATTCAGGAACAGATTGAGACTGCTGAGGTATCCAGCCTCATGGACCGCCTCTCAGCCTCTTCAGCATGCAGAGAGCCACTGTCGGACTAGCTAGTCTTTATTGTATAAGCAATTCTAATGCATTCTTTTTCATAATACACATTCATTGGTCCCATTGCCCTAGAGAACCCGACAACACACCCCACTGAAGTTTTGCAGCCTAAGACTCTCGCACCCTCTTCTCCCCCAACTGCAGCTACAGGTACTGTCCTGACTCTGGAAGTAATTCACAGGCACCTTGCTCTTCCCAGTTCAAATGCCAGGAGCCATATCTGCCCTGACCTCTCTATGGCTCCATCTCTTGTTTCTATGAGTCTTCCACAGGCTACAAGCTTCTTAGTGTGGGAACTTTCCTACCTCCACTTTTCTAAAACATACAAAGGGATTCAAATGTGCTCAGCAGTGAGGAGCCCATGGGGGAGGGGGAGAGCGCTGGGGTTAGGGAAGCTCAGAGTTCTCTATATTGTATTTATTAAGTCATAAAAGGGCCTGATAAGTCTTCATCATTTGCTGGAAATGTACTAAAACATCATTGGGTCCAACCCTGTCATCTCATACCTAAGGGAGCAGAGACCCAGGCAGGATGTGCCTCGCCTGAAGTCACTCAGTGTTTGAGACACAGTGGGCCAGGGCCGGGTATTTGGGATGCAGAGCTCAGAGCTATGGTACAAGATCTGACTTCTGGTAAGATCCCACTTAGCCTTTGGTGAGTACTGTGTGACAGTTCATGTGTATTAGCCTGTTAATTCTCCAGGTAGCCCTGTAATTAAACCCATAAAACAAACATGGAAATGGAAACAGGTCAGATATGCGTCTAGACAAGTCACAGGACTGGAGCCAGTGAGCACTGGGTATAGAACAACAGAGTCCCTGCCACTGCTCTGCAGAGATACAACTGTAGCTGAGGGAGCCTTTGACCCCCTCAAACCAACTACCACCCCAACATCCCAATGCCAACCAGGCCCCAACTCACAGCTGCCCGTTCTTCTCTGTGTAGAAACGCACAGACTTGATAGTGGCCACCACCACAATCATACACAGCGTGACAGGCACGAACAGCATGATCACGTGCTTCGCCCCATACTTGAGGGTCAGCTCCTCCTCCAGGCCCGACGGTCGCCCAGGAACCCCACTGCAGGCATAGCGGTCTGGGTCCTCCTCACAGTCTTCTTCGCTCTCCTGGGTCCTCTGTGGGAAACCACACGGTGAGGGCCACAGAGGCCCCCACGGTGAGCTATTGATATCCTGCAGAGGCTTTCTGAAGTAGGCCCGAGAAGGCTAACTGCGGCTTTCTAGACATGAAAAGTGTGAGCTCTGATTTAGGTCTCCGGATATATAAAAATCTTAGAAGGATGGCAGTGGAGGAGGGTCAGAGCTAGCCTGCATAGCCACAGAAGGGCACGCTAAAGACCCTTGCCCTTCCCAAGGACAGGAGCTAAGGCCACTAACTAACATGGCCTTATTGGTCTAGGAGGAGACAGGCTAGGGAAGAGATAGGGAAACAGATCAAACATTTTGCTTGACTAAGTAGAAGACCCAGCACTTTTTGGAGCATCAAAACACACGGCTGCTTCAGTGCCAACTTTCCTCAGCGGGGAGCTTCGACCTAGCTGCTCACTTGACACCAAGGAGGAAAAAAACTAATAGATAAGAAAAGAAGCTACTGAGAACAGGCTTTAATGACCTTGAACTGTGAACCCACTGAGCCTTGGAAGCTATGCTGGAGAGGTGGAAAAGGTGTTCAGTGGCAAGGCTGAGGAGACACACCCTCTGGGCACCGAAAGGTTTTACGTTAAATAGAATCAGGCTCAGGCAAGCTCAGGTGTGGTGTTTGCCTGACCAGGAGGGAGATGGCCGAGCTGACTGAGTGACCCTACCCATCTCGTGACCCGAGGTTGCAGCAGTGCTAGTCACAGTGCAGCTACATTGATGGGTCACAGTGCCCCTGTGTCTCCCAGTAGTAATGTCAGGCCGGACTCAGGCCATCTCAGCTCATGGTTAACCCATCCGACTACCTACCTGAACCCTTCCCTGCCGGAAGGAGTTATCTCAATGTTTCTGTGACATTGGTCTGCCCCAGGCACCCAGACTCACCATACCTGGAAACAGCAGCCTGCATCAGATAAGGCAGGTGAGGGGTGGGAGGTGAAGGGAGATGTGCCAGCCAGCCCACTGCACACAGTGACCGTGTAGCCCACTGCACACTGTGACTGCAGCCCACTGCACATGGTGACTATGTAGCCCACTGCAAATGGTGACTGTGTAGCCCACTGCACATGGTGACTGTGTAGCCCACTGCACACTGTGACTGTGTAGCCCACTGCACACGGTGATTGTGTAGTCTATTACAAAGCCCTGACACACAGAAGATGCAGATGTTTCATGGCCAGATGATACTGCCCTGGCCAGTTTCCATTTGTATTTGCTCTTCCTGAATGGAAGAATAGTTGGTTTCATCCACAAGAGTCATATCTCTCTCAATCTCTCTCTCTCTCTCCCTATCTATCTATCTATCTATCTATCTATCTATCTATCTATGTGTGTGTACACATATATATGTATATATAACAAGATAATTTAACTTACAGACGAAATGGCCTTTATAAAAGGCTCAGTCTGGGACAGATTAGCCCTGTCGCTTTGAGCCTGTGGTAACCATACTGTGGCAGAAAACTTGGAGAGGTGCAAGCTGCTCACCTCACAGTCAGGATACAGAAAAAGAGGAGGGGCTGGGGCCTCCTCCAATGACTTGTCGCTCTCCACAAGGTTCCAGTCCTTAAAGGTTGTACAACTTCCCAGTCACAGCACACTAGGGGCCAAACCTTCAGCACAAAGGTCTTGTGGAGACATCTCAGATCCAACTTCAGCAGCCCATAAGACATAGGAGGGGGCTGGACAGATGGCTCAGCAGTTAAGAGTACCTACTGCTCTTGTAAAAGACTTGAGTCCAGTTGCTAACACCCACGTCAGTAAGCTCACAAGTGCCTGTCACTCCAGCTCCAGGGGGGAGGACATTCCTTTCTGATCTCCATGGGTACCTTAGCTCATTTGCATATACCTCCACGCAAATATACATTAATACGCATAATTACAAATAAAAAGACAGGAACCCCATGGTCATGCTTTAAGGCCAACAGTTGCTGGGGGGACCTACCCACTGGGCAGTGATCTCTCCATCCTCTGGGCCTGGCCTGCCTTCCTGGCAGGAGCGAGATGTGGGGCTCTCAGCTGACATCAAGGACGTCCGCTCATCACACACCTCTTCCTCGCTGTCAGAGGCCATGAATGTGAGCATGGTCTGGAAAAGAAGCACAGGGACCCCGTTCCTGACAGGTAAAGGCAGTGGGGGGCACTGGGGGGTGGGTTAGTGGCTTGAACACCCGGCATAGGTCTTGCCCATAATAAACTTCCTACATACATGTCAAACAACTGCTCAAAACCGGAGTTCCAGAAGCCAGCACGAGGCCACAGCAGCCTTGCTTGGGACCGTCTTGAGTGGAACTCCTATCACATGGAGCAAAATGTCCAGTTAGAACAGGTCAGGGTCACTCTGAACTGTCAACATGTTTGTTCAATCAATAAACATCTGTGGGAAATCTCCTGTGCTTTGCTCCGGAGCTATAGCCTTGAATAAGTAAACCCTCTTAGCGGGGTGTGGTGGCGCATGCACCTTTAATCCCAGCACTCAGGAGGCAGAGGCAGGAGGATTTCTGAGTTTGAGGCCAGCCTGGTCTACAGAGTGAGTTCTAGGACAGCCAAGGCTATGCAGAGAAACCCTGTCTCAAAAAAAAAAGTAAACCCTCTTGTCTTGTAAGAACAAAAACATCCAATTTGACAAATGGCACGTCTATAGAGGATGAAAGAACTTGTCCTCAGAAGCTGAAATTCCGTGCTTCCTAGAGAGGACTCTTGCTGGAGGTGGAGTAAACGGTGTGCAGATCAGACAGTGGCCACACTAAGGCGGCCTGCGTCAGCTCAAGGAAAGCTGGGTGTTGACAAGTGTCCATGTAGCTGGTGATGGTGAGGCAAAGGACAGAGGTCAAGAGGAAGTGTCCTGATTGGGGGAGATGTCCTGAGGTGGTGGGGGGAAGTGGCCCAGTGGGGGGTTAGCCTGAAGGGAACACGTGCTAGGTGGGAGGAGCTGAGTCAGAGGACAGAATAAAGAAAAAAAAAAAAAAAACCCAAGATACTGGCCAGGCTAGACCAAGTTAGACCAGACTAGACCAAGATGAGGAACAGGACACTACCAAGGAAGGTTGGATGTGATCCAGCGATCCACAGAGTGTCTATGGGTTGAAAATGGGATGCCATTTAGGGTAGGGGTACCTGAGTGTGGGGTATGTGTAGAGTCCCCAGTTTAAATGTGGCAGCTAAGTCCAGGAGCCACTCAGACAGTAGGGGGAGGTGATCCCTGAAAGTGCCCACACTGAGGGACAGGGGCCAGGGGAGTTGGGGGGGGGGACAGGAACACCTGCCCCCTCCCCCGGACACAGGACTTTTGCCTGGTTCTCAATAATATACTCTGACACAGCAGCACCCTGTAGCACCCAGTAAAGCTCCAAGTCCCCACATTTTGGGTTCAGGCACAACCTTTGGGGGGATCTGACTGTGCCCACATCTGGACAGACACTGTCCCTGCCAGCCCCATCACCTCAGAGTTGAGCTTTGTGCTACTGAGGTAGGAACAGGACTGTTTGTTGAAAGCTTGTCTCCAGATTAGTCACTCTTAGAATTCATGTGATCTTCAAGTGATTAGACAGGGTCCCTTCACCAAGGCAGAGCCTGTGGCTTCCTAGTGGAAGACAGCCTTCCTGGCTATGACCTGGATAACTTCCATAAGGACTTCCCTCAATCTGACATTACAGAGATGATACAGTGTCTGCCTCTGTTTGTTTACCTCTCTGATTGGACTTACTTTAAAGGCACCCTCTGTCTTCACAGATCCCAGAGCCCCCAGAAGCTGCCCCTCGGGGTCTATCAGACGTTAGGCGTGGGAAGACAGCTGCAGAATACCATAGGCACAAGAGCGAGGTGGTGAGGACCAGGCACGATCCACATTAGCGCTCAGTCTCTTGGGCCTTGAGGACTGAGAAGGGCAGGGAGTGGGCCAGAAAGGTGTACAAGCTGCGACAGAGACAGAACATTCTGGAAAGATGTAACTATTCAAGTATTATGAATAGGATGGGTACACAACACCATGTTGTCTCAATATGATGGTGAGACCAGGGGACCTGCCAGGGTAGACTATCCTGGGAAAGGGTCTGAGTGTCTGACCAAGGGGAAGGGAGCTTAATTCAGCCCAGGTATCTCCTAGGAGGGCAGAAGAGAAATGCCCTTTTATGGAGGCCACACACAGCAGAGCATGGCCTAGATGCTGGGTCCACTGCCCTCATACTTGTCATTCTGGAAGCTGAGCTAAGCCCTGTGCTCAGAAGGCGTTCTGTGCCCTGGAGCCCAGGCTTTGGAACCAAGAGTCTATACAAGGGAACTCAGCTTAAGGGGATACAACTTGCCCTGACATATGGGGAAATTCTTGCCAAGCAGGGGTCTACAAGACTGTACGGTCCCCTTTCTCTTTGAGAACTGGCTATCTGTCATATCTTAAACACATACCCACTGGACCCGAGGTCTCTTCAGTATCCCTTCCAGCAACAGTGAATACTCTTCTCATAGATATCTAGATCAGGGATGTGCCTTGGTGGCAGAGCCTGCCATGCCTGAGGCCTTGGGTTTCATCCATGGTCCCATATCAAGGTTATCCTTAAGCCTGGGTATTCTGTTGCTGGTCTCTTCAACTCTGGGTTAGGGTAGACTATTATCTTATTTGTTGTGATAAGTACTCTGACAATGCAGTTCAAGAGTTTATTGGGCTCTCAGGTTCATTGTACATGCGCATCACAGTGGGAGGAGCTTGAAGCAGCTGTCAGTCACATCTGACAGACAGTCAGGGATCAAGGCTGAGGAATAGATGCAGCTGCTCAGGTCATTCCTCTACACACACACACACACACATACACACACACAGTCCAGGGGACTGCGCCACCCATCATGAGCTTGTCTTCACACACCAGCTAAAAAAATCAAGATAATTCCCAAAGGCTCATCTCCTAGGCGATCTTAGATTCTGTCAAGTTTACAGTTAACTATCATAGATGCACATTGAAAATGGGCAACACATTTTGAGATGATGCCCTACACACACATAATCATGGCCTCCCTGGGTTGGGTCGGACGCAGGAAGGCAAGGGAGCCTCTTACCCAGTCCCTCCCACTCTCATGACTGTAGGGATCACGGTGTAAACTGTACAGCCCTTAGTCCTGGACACCAGACCTGGTCAGCCAGCAACTAGGAAGAGAGAGGTTCGAGCTTCTCAGACTTGCAAAGTCTCCAAACAACACCCATGGAGAAAGAGGGCTGGAAGATCTGGGCATTCGATGCCGGGTGGTATGGAGATATGGTAAAATATATGTATAGTAACAAAAGCAGGAAACCCCAAAGCTATGCAAAGATTCAGACCTTTTAGATCCGGAAATGCTACAACTTGGAATTTTAATCTAAGAAAAACCAGTCATACAAAAATATGTGCTGTAGTTATTTGTTATCATAAAGAGTAAAAATGACTGAAATTTCTGACTTTCTTCTCTGGTACAGGAACTCCCTCCCCGTCCCCAGCTTATCTGCAACTCTACTTCCTGTGGTCATAGTTATCAGTGGTCAAGAACATGAAGTGGAAAGTTCCAGAGTAATCGATCCATAAGTCTGAAATAGCTTTCACTGCAGTATATTGCTGTAACTGCTGGTTTGTTGTTACTAATCTTTTGCTGTGCCAAATTTATAAATTAAACTATCATAAATATGTATGTTCAGAAACCAAATCAAACCAAACCAAAACAAATGTATAACAAATATATATGTTCAGAAACCAAACCAAAACCAACCCAAAAGTCCCTGACTGACTTCTAACTTACCATGTAGCTAAGGATGGCTTTGAACTTCTGATCCTTCTGCTTCCACCTCTCAAGTGCTTGGATCACAGGCATGAACCACTACATCCAGTTCACGATGCACTAGGGGTACAGCCCAGGGCCTGCCCGCTAGGCAAGTACTTTATGGAGTTACATCTCCAGCTCCACCACCACCACCACCGCCCTCGTTTTTAATAATCAATATGGGTTGCATCTTCAACCTACTGATTTTTTTTCTCTTGAGAGAAGGTCTCACTAAGTAGCCCTGGTTAGTCTGGAACTGGATGGGTAAACCAAGCTGGCCTGGAATTCTGGCTTCCACCACCAGAGTGCTGGGATTAAAGGCCTGTACCACAGTGCCTAGTAAACCACTGGTTTGTAAAAGGAAACCATCAACACACAGGGTTTCCTCCCCTCCAGAATCATTTGCTTGGGCTGGGGAAACAAAAGAGAATACCGGAAGCCAATGACATAATCTCCAAAGCCCTGAAAAACAAGGGATGCTTCTTCCACTCCCTTTAGAACCCCTCAGGGCCGGTCAGCAATGCCTCTGTGTCTGCTCTTCAGCCTGAGAGCAGTAAAGTCCTTAGAGGGAAAAATCACCACCGGAACTAATGAGCGTAGAAAAACAACCCCGCTGGATCCGGAGCTACGCGAGGAGGTCCTGGAGGAGCCTGACTCAGCACAGGCAGTGATGCGCAGGGAGCCTTGCCATTGCTGACGTCAGACAACCAGCTCCACATCCCGAGAGTCCACAGGAAGCACAGAGGGGCTGACAGGGAAGTGTGGACCGAGTGCAGAGGACAGGCTGTTCTGGAAGACCTGCTGGCATGGCAGGGTGGCTGAGGGATTAGGGACCTAGCCCTCTGCCGACTTTTACTAACTTGAGGACTGGAAACAAACGTTGATTAGCTGAACTAAGGAAGAAGTTCCCCAACCGGCTCCTGCAATTATCAAGGAAACCGGGTGACCTAATTTTCTCAAACCCGATTTTCAACAGTGGAGAGAGGCAAAGGATTGTCCTAATGTTTAAAATCAATGGCCCCAGCAGGAGATTTCGGAATGCCACGGAAAATTCTAGCACCTCATGGAAAATCATACTCCAAAAGTGAACTGGAAACTGGGCCACAAACAAGTCTATCTGCAGAGAGGTTAGGACCCCCTGACACTTTTCCAAAGCACCAACAGAACAATGCCCTTATCTTTCAAAAGGTCACCTTCTGGGGTCACATGGCTACTTCCCAGAACTTCCATAACCCCTGGAAAGTCCTGGTCTTCCTCCACACTACGGAGGGGTTTCCCCCAATCAGGGTACGCCCTGCGACATCTCACAGTTTCCAGACTTACTTCTAACCCTCAGCACCTGACCATGTATTGGGCTGGTCTATCTGGCACTTGCTGAATGGTTCTCCTGGCTTTGGGGAGATCTCAGGCAGAGCTGGAGTTAGAAAGCCAGACCCCAGACCTTCAAGTGGCTTATGGTCTGCATTAAACCCCATTACCCATGTCTCTCTTGAAAATACCTGGGTTGGAGCAATTTTTCTCATTTCATGAAGTAGCCTGGGAGACAGGTAGTTAGGGGGAGGGTGCCTCTAGTAAGCCACCCTCAGGTAAAAACTAGAATTTTTTTTCCTTTCTGTTTTGTTTTTTGAGGCAGGGTTTCACTGTATATAGCTATGGCTGTCCTGGAATTAGCTCTGTAGACCAGGCTGACTTCAGTCTCAGAGATCTGCCTGCTTCTGTCTCCCAAGTGCTAGGATCAAAGGCGTGCACCACCGCCACCGGATGCAGAATATTCTTTCTTTAAATAAGACACAGCAGCCAGTGGCCACATAGACTAGTGTGACATGAACCATACTTCCTGGACAGCTTCTAGCCATGCAAGGTAGCAGGAGCTATTTCCTCCTTTATGAACAGCAGGGTAGGTTCTCTTGTAAGACTGGGGAAACAGGTGCAAAGCATCTGGCTAGTCAGTGAATGGAGACAAGAGGGGACAGCAGAGGGGATTAACAAAGCCAGCAGGTGCCCTTCTTTGGAAGCTAGGGAACTGCTAGGCCACCAGACTCACAAACCAGAACAGAACAAAGGCCAGGTCCCAGGGAGATCCTGTTTCCCTCCAGCCTCAGCCTGACTGTGGGAACATTTTGTCAAAGGAAAGGGGAACTTCCACGGATGGCGTCAAAGCTGGAGTGATTACCTTTAGGGGCCATTGGCTGGTCCCCCATTTCACAGTTCAGGAAACCAAAGTCCAAGGGAGCTGGGGATGAAGCAAGACTCAAGGAGACAGATAAGGACCAGTTTACAGGTCTCTAAACTGCCCACAGAACGATGTCATCTCCCAGCCAATCAGGACCATCAGGTTCCTGCAGAGACCAGGCAACCATCCACACCCATACCCCCTGGCTCTTTGAGAGTGTCCTCATGCATTTAGATGGCATATATCTTTGCTATGGGCAAGGATATATCTAGAAACAGCCCCTGCCCACTCCCAGATCATGCCAGCTCAAAATCCTTAATAAAATGTCTCACACTCTCCAGACCCAGGGGCTCTGAACCCCACTCATTCCTGCCAGTCTGTGAGGCTCAGAGGTGGACCTGCTGACTCTTAGCAATGAGGGAAGGAAGTGGGGTACTGATTTTCTGGTTCAGTTCAAAAGACAAGTGGGAAAGTGTTCCGATAGGGGGTTAGTGAAAGAAATAAAGACATTTTCAGTGACTTGTCACACCTACCAAATTCGGTTTTCTAAGATGTGTCAGGCAGCTTTCTGTTACTAAAGCAAACATTTGAAATACAATTTACATTATTTTAAAACAAGGTGGCTCACTTTGCTTCAGATTTATAAGCTAGTCCAGGGTCAGCTGGACCTTCAGCTTTGGGCCTGTGGCACACCCAAACTATTCAACTCAGACCCAGAAGGTGAGAGTGCCACCAGCCTCCGGCCTCCAGTGACCAGACCTTCCACCAGACCCTGAGCCCTGAGATACCCGCAGGGACCCAAGGCAGCGATTCCCAGGCCGAGGGGGAAAGGGTGTCTTTTAAAGACATGTTTTTACAATAAGTATGTATTATTTTTATTTTTAAGAGCATGAGGAAGTTTCTGGATGAGGTGTAACGGGGAGGTGGTTAGCCCTTTCATCCCCTTCATCTGCAAAGAGGAACAAAGCAAGAAACCCGTTCTCTCAATCACCGAGAGGCCACAGACAGCTGTCACCCTAAGGAGGCCTTAACTTTCCCGAAGATTGACCTGGTGTTTTTCTGTCTCCAGAGTGTTCAGGTGGCAGTACTACCATCCCTAAGCCCAGGGAGGAGAGGCCGCATGTGGACTGAGCACCACTCCCCAGCAGCCATAGCCTGACAGGTAAGCTGACAGTGACAAACTTTTGCTGTCTGCGGGTCCCAGCTGATCAGAGGCCCAACCTTAAAGAAACAGCTAAAATACAGCCACACAGGTTTTTGTTAGAAAGATCCATGTGACCTACTCACACACACACACACACACACACACATACACACACATCACACATACACACACATACACACGCACATACACACACACGCCACACATACACACACACACATACATACATACATACACACACACATACACACACGTGCACACACATACACACACCATGTTGTGGTTCCTTCTCTTCTCTCCTCTCTGTTTTTTGTTGTTGTTGTTATTGTTGTTTTTTACTATAGCCAGGATGACTTTTTTTTTTTTCTCGAGACAGGGTTTCTCTGTGTAGCCCTGGCTGTCCTGGAACTCAACTCTGTAGACCAGGCTGGCCTCGAACTCAGAAATCCGCCTGCCTCTGCCTCCCGAGTGCTGGGATTAAAGGCGTGCGCCACCACGCCCGGCTTTTTTTGGTTTTCTAATGAGAGAATTTAATACTACAGCCAGTAGTAATGACATTAAACTCCAGATGTCCCAGCCTCTCTACTTCCAAGCACTGGTATTACAGATATTTTGGGTTAGTCTTGAACTCAGAGATCTACCTGCCTTGCAGTTTGGGGTTTTTGGGAGCGGGTGTTAAGCTGGAGGGGTGGCACTAGGAGAGGGAGGCTGAGCAGGAAGGCTGTCATTAACTTAAAGCCTGCCTTGGCCACATATCTACAGAGTACCAACCCAACCAGGGCTACGCACCAAAACCCTGTCTCAAAACACAAAACATTTTTTTTCTCCCAGGTTTTCAGGAAGTTGTTAACGAAGACCTCACAGAAATGTTCTGGGTAGCCGTTTGGACGCAGGTAAGAGGTGACTGAGCAAGCCAGTATATAACTCCAAAGGTACATACATGTAGCAAGGTCCAAATCCTGTGCTAACAGGCTGTAGGGCCACACAGCTGGGCAGCTGGGCCCCCCATCCCTGACACCCGCACCCCAGAATTCTGGTTCCCCAGAACTCAGGTTCCCAATGTTTTTTTGTTTTGTTTTGTTTGGGGTTTGTTTTTTGTTTTTTCAAGACAGGGTTTCTCTGTATAGCCCTGGCTGTCCTGGAACTCACACTGTAGACCAGTCTGGCCTCCAACTCAGAAATCCGCCTGCCTCTGCCTCCCGAGTGCTGGGATCAAAGGCGTGCACCACCACGCCTGGTTCCCAATGTTAAAGGAGTCATAATAACTGTCTCAGTGTCCTTTAGCTCTGTTTGGTGACTTAAGAGTTGTTGTTGTGTGGTCGTTGGTTATTTTTTGGGACAGTGTCTCACTACATAGCTCAATTGGCCTGAAACTCACTGCACAGCCCAGGCTTGTCTTGAATTCACAGCAGTTCTCTTGCTTCGGTGATTATGCGCTGGAATTATAGATATGAGCTATCACATTCCTTAAGTTCTTTAAAAAACTTAAATTATATTTTATGTGTATTTTGTCTGTCTGTATGCCTGTCTAGTGCAGATATATCTGTGTAGTACACTTGTGCCTGGTATCCACAGAGGTCAGAAGAGGCTCTCCTAGACTTGGAGTTACAGATGGTTGTGGGCCTCCATGTTGAACAGGGGTTCTCTGGAAATGAAGCCTGCGCTCTTAACTTCCGAGTCATCTCTCTGGCCCCAATAGTACATTTTTATAATAACTGTGATAACCACTGGGAAAAAATGGCTCTTTAACATGAATGTCCAACTCCTATCACATGGGCATGCCACATGGTTATTATCACCAACATCCCAGAGAGGCCAAGTCTGGTGAGAGACTTGGCAAACTGTGCTGTGGAGCCGTGAGCAACCACAGAAGGGCCACTGGACAGGGTACGGCTAGACGCTGCTCCAGGCCGATACAGCGACGGCGGCAGCCTATGGCAGCATTCCTCATCCTAGTCTGTTTCGCCTTCTCAGAGAGCGGAAATATTCATTTCCACATACGAATGGATGTACAGCCTATATTTTGGGCATAGGTATGGGGCTTATGTCGACATAGTAGGAGATGATTCTTCAAACCGGACCCAGCTTCTGGCTCAGTCCGTACTTCCACTCACCCACACCTACTCTTCCCATCCTGCACCTCTGCTACCCTTCACTCTATCCCCGCCCACCTGATTCTAGCCTCTGTCCTGGGAGCCAAGGAATTAACCCGGATGGTCACCTCTTGGCTGAAGTCGGGATGCTGGCCCCTTCACCAACGGAAAATACAGGATCTGCTTCTGTTTCTCAGGCTCCCACAGAGCCACCCACACCTAAAGGAAAACTTGAAGTTTACACACCTGAAGCAACTTATACAGAACCTTTAATTACTGTCCAAAGTCTTGGCTGAAGGCCTGAGAGGCTCAGGTGTCCACAGAGGGACTATATAGTCAGCAGGTGCACCTATTCTGAATGGTGGCGTCTCTCTGTCTCCAAGAGACTGTTCTGGGGACGGCTGTCCATGCTGAGTTAAATTGGTCTGCATCTGTTCTGATTTTGAGGCTCTCTAATCCTCCATCGGTAAATGGATGCAGTCATTTCACAACCATTCATATCTTTAAAGATGAATACCTAAGCAGAGGTGCTAGGACATTTAACTGGCAAAGGACTTATGTCTGGATAGCAGAAACAGAGGCCCAGGCAGCACGCTCTAAGCTTGGCTCCCCTGTATCTTACACAGGAGACCTTGGGCAACCGCACTTTTTAGTTCTGGGAGTTGTTCTCCTCACCCTCCTTTTCCTCTCCTGGCCAGCAGCATGCATGCTTCACTAACACTCTACCACACAGCTATATCCTCAGCCCTAGGCGCAGTTTCTTCATCAGTATAATTCAGTGGCATTTAGCTCTTGCTTTCGAGTTCCTTCTGCTTCAAAGGCTTGATTCTGGGCGTCTCCCTACTGCCTTAAGGGATTTACAAAACACCAAACACTGCTGGAAACAGAACGCCAGCCTCAGGCCCTGTCGGGCGCCCCGCTCCTCACACAGGAAGTTCTTACTCCCAATACCATCTATAGCAGAGCCCAGGTAGACCAGATCAGGGCCTGGGTAGCAGGGACCAAAATGCCTGGTGAACACAGCGGTGAGACCCACGTGCACTGGCCCTTTAACACCTCACTCCGCGCCTGGGGCTCTGGGGGCAGGAAGGGACGCGAGGGCACCGGGACGGGGCCAGAGGCCCAGAGCTGCTCCCTACACTCCTTCCAAGCCCCAGTTCTGGGCCGGCCGCACTGCCTCCTCCCTGGCACTTTCTCCTCGCCCCTGCGCCGGCCGCAGAGGCCGAGATCGCCGCTGGGGCCGCAGCCTGGAGCCGAGACCCAGATGCCCCGAGAGGGCAACGGAAGCAGCGGTCAGGGGCGTGCGCACGAAGGGCCTCGCTGCATCCGGGCTCTCCATGCCGCCGGCTACCCGCGATCGGTGACAGGTACCCGGCCACACACACCCAGCCCCCGCCCTCCGCTCACCTGCTCCGCCGCGGCGCAGGGTAGAGTTTACGCCGCGGGCGGAGCGCCTCTCCTGGGCTAGCGCCGGCCCCGCCCACTGCCCCGGTTCGCCCGCGCCCCAGACACGCCCCCGATGGGGAGGCACGCCCACTTCCTGGCTCCGCCCCCGTCCCGTCCTTTGGGCGGTGACAGGTTCCCCTGTGCACTTGCGCCTTCGTCCTCGGTTTACAGGAAAACACTGGGTGCAGAAGGTCCAGGCCTTGGCTGTGTCTTGCCCTGGAGACCGCAACATCATATTGACATTGAAATCTGAAGTTGGGTAGTGCTTTTTCTTAGGGGCTTGGCAGCGCCACGGGGATAAGGGGTGGATATTTGCTTTGTGATTTCAGGAGCCTCTGCTGCCCCTCCTTCCTCGGGTTCCATGCACTTTAAAATGGAGTCTAAAGTAAGCTAACATCGTGAGCCTTCTCCTGATTGATTTTTTTCAGAGTGCTTCGGCGACATACATGGGGAGCTCTGGGTAAATATGAACTGGGAGAAAATTGCAAGATCTAGGATTCTGCCTCGGGGTGGGGGCAGGGAGGAGTTGTGATCGCACGATCGATCGGTCTGTGGAGTGAGTTGAAATTGTCAACAATTTGCCACAGTTGTCATTATCTCAGTAGCTTTATTTCTCCATTAATTACTGTGAAATTCGTATAATATAAAAATTGTCATTGTAGGGCTGAGGATGTAGTTTAATAAGTGCCTGCCTAGCATGCAGGAAGCCCCGAGTTCAATACTCAATTCTGGTGTATGCATGGCCGAGTAATCCTGTCGCTAGAAGTCTAAGGTCATTCCTACCTACATAGCAAATGCGAGGCCAGCCTGGGACACATTAGACCTTGCCTTTAAAATATGGCTGGGCAGTGTGCACACCTTTAATCCCAGCACTGGAAAGGCAGAGACAGGCAGATCTCAAGGCCAGCCTGGTTTACAGAGTGAGTTCCAGGACAGCCAGGCTATATAGAGACTCTGTCTTCGCCACGACCATCCCTGAAAAAAAGTAGTCATTTTAATTTCAGGTATTTAGTGACTTCAATGTGTGATCTGGCTTGTGTGGTTGTAAAACAGCCCATTGCTTAAAAAATAGGCAGTTATACAATTGAAAAGTTTGTTTCCTACCCCTCTCCTTAACCCTGTTAGCCACCAACTTCTGAGTCTGTGGACTTAGCTCAACATCTTGAATTTTTTTCCTGAACACAACTGATAAAGTGGGTTCTACCTGGCAGATAGCATAGACTCATGAATGGAGGTCTGAAATCTTCCTCTTCTGCCTGCCTGTTGCAGTTCCTTACCCTTTCTTGGCCTCAGTTTCTTCATCTGTGACATTGAAATGATAGACCACAGTACTCTTCATGTCCACTGTCCCTCCCCCTGTAGGGGAAACATCCTTCTCTACTACAGATGACTCTTATCACGTGGAAGTTGTGGCCAGAAGTTCCGGACCTTGGGCGTGTTCACCACACTTGAAAATGCCCAACTGTGCTGTAGTAGAGGCTTCTCTATCGAACAGGACTCACAACTAACACACACAGGCCACTGTCTCAGTCCGTTCAGGCTGCTATAACAAACCACCAGAGGCAGGTAACTTTTAACAATAGAAATTTGGGGGCTGGTGAGATGGCTCGGCGGGTAACAGCACCCGACTGCTCTTCCAAAGGTGATAAGTTCAAATCCCAGCAACCACATGGTGGCTCACAACCATCCTTAATGAGATCTGGCGCCCTCTTCTGGAGTGTCTGAAGACAGCTACAGTGTACTTACATATAATAAACAAAAAATAAATCTTAAAAAAAAAAATAGAAATTTGTTTTTCCACTCTTGTGGAGGGAGGCTGGGCAGCCCAAGATCAAGGCCTTAGCAGGCTTATTGTCTGGAGGGCACTTGTGTTCTAGTTTATAGGTAGTCTTATATGGTATTCTTCTATGATGTCTATGTGGCAGATGGCACAGAATCAGTAGACCTAGGTCTGAAATCTCCCTCTTGTTGATCTCATCCATGAGACCACATTCCTGTGGGCTGATCACTGCCCAAAGGCTCCACCTCTTAACCTATAACCATGGAGTTTGGATTTTAGCACAGCAATTTTAAAGGGACAAAAACATTAAGACTTTAGCATATGCAGAATATAAGTAATAAAACAATTCCCAGAGACTGGGCAGTCATCTGCTACTGCAGTGTAGCCTTGCCTAGTCTGATCTCGGCATTTAGCATCTTAGGTTCTGGGCAATACTTTCTTTGTTGGAATTTTATAAAAATTTTAGTTACATATTTATATTTTGGGTGGCAGTTATTTTTAAAATTAGGTATTTTTAAATGTTTAGACTTTGTAGAACATTTGTAAAATACAAAAAGAAATAAGTAGAAGAAAATCATGTGTTCATCTTTTTATTTTATTTTTTTCTAACACCCCTTTGGGTAATTTTCTTTTTCTTTTGAGAATGCTATATGGGTCTCATAATGTTGCCAAGGCTGGTCTTAAACTCATGACCCTCTAGCCTTATCCTCTCATTGAGAATCTTATTACCTGAGGATCTGGGGGGAAGTTGGAAGCCTTGCTTCTCACGAGGTAGAAGAGCAGATGAACAAACGGGTTCTAGGAACAGCAGACAGCGTGTGCCTAAAGGAGTTGCTCTCTGAGTCACAGGGAGCCCCATTCTGTGTCAGAATAGTCTCAGCCTCAGGCGGAAGTGTGGTGGTTTGAATATGCTTGGACCTTGAGAAGTGGCACTATAAGAGGAGTGCCCTTATTGGAGGAGGTGTGGCCTTGTTAGAGGAGGTGTGGCCTTGTTAGAGGAGGTGTGGCCTTGTTAGAGGAGGTGTGGCCTTGTTAGAGGAGGTGTGGCCTTGTTAGAGGAGGTGTGGCCTTGTTAGAGGAAGTGTGTCACTGTGGAGGAGAGGCTTTGAGGTCTCATATATGTAGCAAAATTAATTAATAAATCCTGTCACGGGGTTGTTTCCTACCTCAATGGTTTATGTTCCTGAATGAAAGACACACACACACACACACACACAGCCTTTATATTTTAATAGGCCTTAAGCAGCTCAATAGCTGGGCAACTGCCTAACTCCATGTTGTTGGAATCTACATCCCACCGATAACTCCGAGTTACTAGTTAACTAATTTCTATGTCCCATCTTGGCTGTGCCTGACCCAGTTGAGCAACCTCTGGGCCATGTTCTCTTGGCCCCTTTACATGGCGGCTCTGCTCTCCCTCTTGCATGTTCTTACCCTTCCAGGGCAGCTCTCTCCTCTCCTCTCCTGCACACACTCCTAAGGCATGGAGTCTCCTCTCCTCTCTTCTTTGGGGGTCCCAAGCCCAGGAACCCTAAATCCCACCTCTGTCTCTCCTCCCCAGCAGCTATTGGCTGCTGACATTTTTACCAATCAAAATTAACTGGGGGCAGGTTCCCAGAAGCCACATGCAGACCCTCTTGTGCAGTTTGGGGGGACCCAATTAGCATTAGAATAGAAGCAAGTACAATATTATCATGCTCAAGTCTGGCCAGTGTGACAGGGCCTCTTCCTGACTGGAAGACAGTGTCCTCACTGTCTGTGGATGGAGACGTAGAACTCCCAGCTCCTTCTCCAGCACCATGGCTGCCTGCACACTGCCATACACCCTACAATGCAGATAGTAGACTAAACCTCTGAACCTGTTAGCCAGCCCCAATTAAATGTTTCTTTTATGAGAGTTGCCATGGTCATGGTGTCTCTTCACAACAATGAAACTAAGTCAGGAGGGCTCCGAAGAAGGGATCCAGGCTGTCAGGAACCCCCAGCCTCCAGACAGACATTCGCCACGCATCCCTTGTTACATCAGTCATGAAGTAGATACTCTAATGCACATCTTTTTTTGTGGGTATTAGGGTATTAGGGCGAATGTTGGTTATCCGCTTCACTGCCTTGAGTGACACTTGAGATATCTACAAAGCATACTTCTGGGATATGTCTTCTATGGTATTTCCAGAGATGATTGACATGTGGGTCTGCAAAGTGTGTGTGGAAGAACCGCCCTGATTGAGGACAGCATTGTGTAAGAGGTTGGGGGCCTGGGAGGAGTGGACGGTTAAAGAGAGGGCCAAGCTCATACACAGGCATGCTCTCCCATTCTTGAACAGGTGTGGTTTTTGCTGCCATGCTAAGGAAATCGGACTCTTCAGCCTTTGAATGTGGACAGACATGAGATGCTCATGGGACATTTCCAGTTCTTGGACTAGGGCTACACACTGGGCTTCCTTGTCCTCAACCTGTGGGTCAAAGGCTTTCAGACTAAGCAGATACTGGCTTCCGTGTCTTCCTCTGATTCTACAGGGTAATCTTAGGTCCTGCCGATGATAATTACATACATCCATGTGTGTGTGTACACATGCATATATGCATGTATACCATCTATATTATATTTATATATAAATATGCATATAATGCACAATTATATGTAAATATGCATATCGATAGAAGATAGATAGATAGATAGATAGATAGATAGATAGATAGATAGATAGATAGATAGATCTATCTGACCCTCTAGATACCAGCAATTGTGATGGTCTACACCTGAATTCAGTTCTAACACTAGCTACCTGGAGTTAGGGCAGATCTCACAAACTAAGGGCTTCGTCCCCTGAGACTTACCCCTCCTTTAGAGACAATTTCTAGTCTTTGATTATTTCACCTCTTGGGCACAAATTGGGGGTTCCCCTGGCCTCGTAGGGTTTGAATGCAGAGTGATCACTACATTGCCTCCTGGCTTAATACAGAGAAGGTTACACAGGACAGAGAGGAGCAGCCAGGTGAGGGTGGGCAGTAGGCCTGCCGTGGTCCTGAGCCCATGAGTCTCTTTGTCCCTGCACCATGCTCCTGACACAAGCCAGTGCTCACTAGCTTGGAAGCTCTCTGGATTGTGCAGTTGGTGGGTTTTTACTTTCTCCCAGTGTTAGGGACTGAATGGCTCCTCACACACAGAGATGTGTCCTGTCCATCTCTAGTTTAGGGCTTTGAAAAGATTAGGTTTGAGGCATCATCCTGTAGACATCACAGACTAACCCCATTCCCAGCTCCTAGATGGACGGGGCTCAAAGCCCCAACTCCTCCTAAGTGTGATGCAGCCAGCGGTGGCATCCCTCTAAAGCTTCTGCTTCAAGCTCAGTCCCTGCCCTGACTTCCCTCGATGCCGGTAAGCCTAAGGCAGATGGACCCTCTCCTCTCCTAAGTCACTAGTCTTCAGAGTGTTTGCTTGCAGCAACAGAAAGGAAACTGAAACTCCTCGCTTTATACACATCCGAGATCTTGCCTGTGTGGAGAAAGCAGATAATAGAGCTGTGCCATCACATCAGTATGGCTCCTCCCAGCTCTGCCTTCCCACATTAGACATCTCTTCTCCAGCTCAGAGGAAGTCAGGAGGGAGCTAATGAGAGTTGCAGGTTACATCACACAGCTAGGAGCATTTAGGTTGCAAAGCAACTCTGCATGACACACTGAGAGTTGTATAACCGATGCACTTATCTTTGGGCACAAATCCATAGGACCCAGGAGTGCTTACCTCTAGCAGTTCTAAGCCAAAGACTTGATGCTGGATGAATTCAGTCGATAAGTCCCCCCTCTCCCACTGCTGCCCATATCCTGCATCTCTCAGACATATGTGGGGTTAGTGCTACTGGGTCATAAGTCATTGCCTTTCACTCTCTTTCCCCATTTTCCAAAGCAGATAGTTTCATTTTAACGTAGTTTTGAGTCCTATAACCAAGGGGGTTTACAGTCTTATCAATGGCAGAGTAGTTTATATTTATTCTCCCACAGACAATATCGATCAACTCTGGCAAAATATCTCAAAAAGCTATCAGTTTCAAGCAGCCTTTAACAACACAAATCCAAAGGCAGAAACAGGAGAATATCTGACCCCAGAGGAAGAGAATCAAGGTCTTCTTTACAGCTCTCCTCAGGGAGTACAGACTGTCTGTGGCAGCTTGTGGATGGGAGAGCTAATGCTGGTCACAGCTATGTTGGCGCTAGGTCCACAAATGTAGCTGGAGGCTGCCAGAGTGTCTGGATAATACTACAAAGTCAGGGCTGAAATGAAGACAGCTGCAAAGGGAAGACCCCTCAAATAGGCACATAATTCTCTCTTAAATCCGTGGCTGCTCCAACATGCATCACTATATTACAAAGAGGAGAATGATAAGAGAGAACTCATCGCAAAGATGTAGCTGTACTATTTAGTGGTACATGGTCCAAATAGGAAAACTTTTGCTCTCAGGAAGGAAGTCAAAAAAGACACAACAGAAGTTAAGAAATATACCAGTCATCTTAGGATTTGCTGAAAAACAGACCCTCTCTCTGTCTCTCTGTCTCTGTCTCTGTCTCTGTCTCTCCCCCCCCACAGATAGATTTTAATAAAAAAAAAATACCATGCATAGATATTGAAAAATGTCAATCCTTTATCTATAAGTCCATTATCGACCCAATTAATTTTCTGGTAGAAATTGACAAGTTTATTATAAATGTTTAACAGGCACTCGGTGTGATGGAACATACCTTAAGTCCATAGGGGACAGAAGCCAGTGAATCTGGGGGTTTGAGATCAGCCTGGTTTAACTACGTACTTTCAGGCTAGCCAGGTCTGTGTAGCAAAACCCTCTGTCAAAAAAAAAAAAAAGAAAAGAAAAATTTAATGGGAACATAAAGCATCTCAAATGGCCAAAATAGTTTTGCAATAGTTGGATGACTCACAGCCTGATTGCCAGACATTTGCAAAGCTGTGGTAACAGGACAGTAAGTATTGGGCTCAAGGCAAATAAGAGAATAGAGAAGTTAGAATAGAGAATAGATAGCCAGTTGCTTTTTGACAAAGAGACTAAGAATATTTTATAGATAGAAGGAAGTCTTTTTTTAAAAAAAAATTGATTTCACTTTTTGTGCATTAGTCTTTTGCTTGCATTTATATCTGTGCACTATGTGCATGCAGTGCCTGTGGAGGCCAGAAGAGGGCGTCAGAACCCCGGGAGTGGAAGTGGAGTTACTGACAGTCTTGTGAGCTGCGATTTTGTTTGTTTTTTTGTTTGTTTGTTTATCGAGACAGGGTTTCTCTGTGTGCCCTGGCTGTCCTGGAACTCACTTTGTAGACCAGGATGGCCTTGAACTCAGAAATCTGCCTGCCTCTGCCACCCAAGTGCTGGGATTAAAGGCGTGCCACCCCCAGGTTCTCTGCTCTTAACTGTTGAACCATCTCTTCAGCCCTAAAGAAGTCTTAATAAATGGTGCTGAAGTGATTGGATAAATGTACTAAGGAAATGAATCTTGTCCCCTGTCTCATAAATATAAATGTAAATGTTGAGAATAAAAAGTACCTAAGGAAAAAACCATTCAAATAGTCCATGGCCCCGTGGGCACACATGTGTGTATGTGCATGGGCACACACATACAAACAGAAAAAAAAAATGAAGATCAAAGCTTTTCCATTGAATGTCCTTATGAGATACCTGTTTGATATTTTGAACACCCTTCTCAAATTCTTGGTTCAATGGGAGTCGACTTCTCCCCTCTCCTGTCTTTTCTCTTCTCCACTCCTCCCCTTCCTCCTCCACCCTCTCCCGCCCAACCATGTGTGGCCTCCAAGTACAACATGTCCCTACAAGTAGTAGAGCCTCCTTTATTCCCATGTGTGTCTCTCCTGGTCATTGTCAGGGTACTCCCTGACCTAAGACTCTAATCTAAGAGAGATGCAAAAACATGAATGTATCTCAAAAGTATCATGGTTAAAAAAAAATTACTCCAAAACACAAACAGTATCTACAGGTTGGGGGTGGAGCCTGTGCATTGTATATGCAAAGCCTTAGCGCCAATAGCTAAACAGAACAGGGCAGCCCCGCTTACGTGACATTTGACATTAGACATAATCTATGACATTACCATAGAGATCCCCGTAGAGACTGACTGTAAGGGATACCCAGATCACANGAAATCAGTCTGGCGGTTCCTCAGAAAATTGGGCATAGTATTACCAGAAGATCCTGCAATACCTCTACTTGGCATATATCCAGAAGATATTCCATCTGGTAACAAGGACACATGCTCCACTATGTTCATAGCAGCCTTATTCATAATAGCCAGAAACTGGAAAGAACCCAGATGTCCCTCAACAGAGGAATGGATACAGGAAGTCTTTTTTTAAAAAAAAATTGATTTCACTTTTTGTGCATTAGTCTTTTGCTTGCATTTATATCTGTGCACTATGTGCATGCAGTGCCTGTGGAGGCCAGAAGAGGGCGTCAGAACCCCGGGAGTGGAAGTGGAGTTACTGACAGTCTTGTGAGCTGCGATTTTGTTTGTTTTTTTGTTTGTTTGTTTATCGAGACAGGGTTTCTCTGTGTGCCCTGGCTGTCCTGGAACTCACTTTGTAGACCAGGATGGCCTTGAACTCAGAAATCTGCCTGCCTCTGCCTCCCAAGTGCTGGGATTAAAGGCGTGCCACCCCCAGGTTCTCTGCTCTTAACTGTTGAACCATCTCTTCAGCCCTAAAGAAGTCTTAATAAATGGTGCTGAAGTGATTGGATAAATGTACTAAGGAAATGAATCTTGTCCCCTGTCTCATAAATATAAATGTAAATGTTGAGAATAAAAAGTACCTAAGGAAAAAACCATTCAAATAGTCCATGGCCCCGTGGGCACACATGTGTGTATGTGCATGGGCACACACATACAAACAGAAAAAAAAATGAAGATCAAAGCTTTTCCATTGAATGTCCTTATGAGATACCTGTTTGATATTTTGAACACCCTTCTCAAATTCTTGGTTCAATGGGAGTCGACTTCTCCCCTCTCCTGTCTTTTCTCTTCTCCACTCCTCCCCTTCCTCCTCCACCCTCTCCTGCCCAACCATGTGTGGCCTCCAAGTACAACATGTCCCTACAAGTAGTAGAGCCTCCTTTATTCCCATGTGTGTCTCTCCTGGTCATTGTCAGGGTACTCCCTGACCTAAGACTCTAATCTAAGAGAGATGCAAAAACATGAATGTATCTCAAAAGTATCATGGTTAAAAAAAAAATTACTCCAAAACACAAACAGTATCTACAGGTTGGGGGTGGAGCCTGTGCATTGTATATGCAAAGCCTTAGCGCCAATAGCTAAACAGAACAGGGCAGCCCCGCTTACGTGACATTTGACATTAGACATAATCTATGACATTACCATAGAGATCCCCGTAGAGACTGACTGTAAGGGATACCCAGATCACAGACATGACTGTGGTGTGACATTACTGGGTTAGGGTGTCGTCCTTCCTTTTTATTTCCCACTGCAAATATGTGTTATTTTAAACTTGACCAATAAAAATTTGAAGTGCTCATTTTATCTTTTTGTTTATCTTCTGTTCCCCCACCTCCACCCCATGCAGTCTAAGATAAAAGAGGTTTTGTCAAGCTAGGAATCTGGGAAATGTTATTTCATTAACTTTTTACATGAGTGAGTGAGTGCGTGCGTGCGTGCGTGCGTGTCTGTGTATGTGTGTGTGTATGATCCTATGTTTCTCTTTAATCCGTCCAGAATGCTCTTGGAGAGGAAAATGCTTGCTTTCAATGACATACAAAAAAGACTTTATTTTTTTCTTTCAGTTCCACCCGCGTGCCTGCTTCCTGCGGAAAGTTGACAGTAGAGCCCTTGGGAGGGTATCCATCTGTCTACAAAAGGCACTTGTCTCCTCCAGAACATCACTTTCTTCTCTAAGTGACCTCATTGTGATGGATACAGCTTGAAATGGGTTCGTCTTACAATTCATTATTAAAACAAAGTGTAGTCCTTGCAACGTTTAAAAGAAAGTAAAGCAGATAGCTGCCCGGAAGAACGGGAACGTGCGCTTACGGAAAAGCAAGCCATCTTGTAATGCCCGTGAAGTGATGTCTGTGGATTATAGGAGCTGTGGGGGAAACTATGAGAGAGTGACTATAGTTGGCACCAGAAATAAAGGCCTGGGGGTAGTTGGAAATCTATGCTGCAGGAGTCTGACTTAAGGGGTTATCTAAGTGATAAAGGCTTTTGGTACCCACGCTTATCCTCAGGCTAAACAGCTGTTTCTGGCACAAGGTGAAGAATCACAGAGACTGATTTCAGAATTACCTGGGATGTGTGAATCCTGAGAATGTGAAATAAAACTCGGAAAACGAGCAGTTTATTGTCTTCTCCGTTTAATCACTGGGGGTGGTGCCTAGGGGTGGGCAGTACCGAGGGAGTGGGCAGTGCCCCGTGCCCTTTGGATTCCTTCTGTTAAAATTGCTATCTGGGGGCTGGTGAGATGGCTCAGCGGGTAAGAGCACCCGACTGCTCTTCCGAAGGTGATGAGTTCAAATCCCAGTATCCACATGGTGGCTCACAACCATCCGTAACGAGATCTGGCGCCCTCTTCTGGAGTGTCTGAAGACAGCTACAGTGTACTTATATATAATAAATAAAATAAATCTTTAAAAAAAAATTGCTATCTGACTTAACATACAACCCCAATGAGGGGAAATCAGTTTCATTTTCCTACTTCATAATAGTTGGTTCTGAGTAACTTCTGGCCAAAACCCCAATCTGCTTCAGAAAGATTTGTCACCTGTGAGAACGTTAAAGAGAACGTGCTGCAGATTCTTGGGACATTTTGCCAGCAGAGACATGAGTATTCATTGGTTAGTTGGTATTGACAAGGGTTCTGCTTAACCTAACTTTCCTCAGGCTCCTGACTCTTCTAGAGCCATCTGTACATCGCCTCTTTGGAAGGCCTGCTTTTAGCAAAGATTTGTCCACGTCCGTTTAACAAGAACCTCCCAGGGCAGAAGAAACAAAATATAAAATGGTCCCGACTCCCCACCTCCAAGGGCTAAGAACAGGAGCTGAGAGAAGAGAATTAGAAAAGAAACAAGAAGAGGAAATGACGTGGGGGGTTGGGGGGGTGCTGTTGGGCGAAGGAGTGGCAGAATTAGGGTGGTGTGTAGGAGAATGGACCTGTCGAATACATTGTATACACATATAAAATTCTCGAAGAATAAATAAAAATATTGTTAATATAGATTAGATGGATGAATGGTAGATAGATAGATAGATAGATAGATAGATAGATAGATAGATAGACAGGCAGGACAAACAGTAATAGATCCTCCTGGGTGCAGGGCAGAGTTTCACACCTCCCTCCATCCCTGATTTGCCCCTCCAGGGCACCAGGATGTTCCTTCCAGAGCTAAAGTCCTAACAAGTTTCTTAGCCTCTAGTTTTCCTTCCTCATGCCTGCTCACGTCTTCTGAGTCTGCCTGGAAATCATTCTCTCAGCTGTGCTTTTGTTTTTTTAAAAAATTCAAATGATATTTTGTTAACATAAACTTTCCTGTAATTTCATTTATGGTATTTCTGAATGTGCAATTGTGAGTGGTCCCTAAATTACAATCCAATTCTGACTCGTTTTTCTCCTGTTTGTTTATTTATGATTCCACTCTAAACAGCACTCATTCTTCCCAAACTTTATTGACTTTATTTTCTGCTTCCTTCCCTGCCTCTTCCTCTTCCTTCTCCTCCTCCCATACTCCCTCTCTCTCTCTTCCTCCTCCCTTTTCCGTCCTCCTCCTCCTCCTCCGTCTCCTCCTCCTTCCCAATTGCTTAGATTTCAGGTACAGACCATCACACCTGACTTACTTATTCTTTTAATTGTAACAAAACACACCCAAAATAAGGTTGATCATTGTCTATCCACTCGTAGGCAGTCTCAGTGGCTGTAAGAGCATTCACGGTGGGTGTGACACAATTACCTCTACCCACTTCTAGAACGTTTTAAAGTGTTGAAGATTTTAGGACACTTTCAGGGTCACAGAATAATTGGGCAGGAAGTCCAGAGAATTCCTTAAATTCCCTGTCCCTGAGGCTGGAGAGATGGCTCAATGGTTACACACTCTCACTGTTCTTCCTGAGGACACAGGTTCAATCGCCAGCACCCATGGGTGATACAGCATCATGTGGCTAACCATGAACCATGGGCAGTACTGAACCATGCGCACACCCATCTCCTCCTGTGTGCTGCCCAGCATTGGCCCACGGTATCAGAGCTAATCTGTCCTTGCCTGCTGTTTGCACACTGGTGCCTTCTTTCTATCGCTGCTGTTGTGCTTTGAGGTCATCAGCAAGTCAAATACGCATCCTGGAGCACAAACACTGTAGTCCTCTGCCAGTGCGGCCGAGAAGGCTGCTAAGCAGTATATGTTAGTAATGCAGCCTAGTGAATATGCTGGTGAAAGGGAGGAGATGTCTCGGCTGTGCAGGGTGGGCCAGTAGATTTTGTCATGTTACTTAGATTCATTTGAAACATAAACTTATTTCTGACATTTTCTGTGTGAATTTTTTTCTTGTGGGCTATAGTTGACTTTGAGGTAATCAAAACTCTGGAAAGGAAAACTGTGTAAGGAACTATTTGAACCTCCTCCCCCTTTTCCTCCAGACCCTGGCAACCACCATACCTCTCTCTACATGATTTTAGTGATTATGCATATTACTCATGTTGAGCTCTGCCGTATTTGTTTCTGGGTCATTCATTAGCATATTGTGTTCAGGGTTGCTACATGTAGCAAGGATTGGAACTTAATTATTTTTTTTTAAGTTGAATAGTCTCCCATTGTGTGGCTATGCTCACCCACTGGTGGACAGTTGAGTCTGCGTGTCTTAGCTATTGTAATCGACACTGAGCGAGTGTGCATGAACAAATATCTGAGACCCAGCTTTTAACTCTTGTAGTTACGTCCTGAGAAATGGAATAGCTGCGCTGCGCCTTAAGCAACACGAGCAGCCATACTGGCTTCCTCCACCCGCAGCCATCTTAATGCATAGGAGGTGTGGTCTTCCGCTTCTTAAGCTTTAATTAGGACCCAGGAGTCCCTTTCAAATACTAAACAGGTACTTGGCCTTTGGTTTCTGCAGTTCCCTCCCCAGTGCGAATGCCACTGGAGTATGTGTTCCCACTGATTTAAGCTAACAGGGTTGGCATCCTCAGCTGTGAGAACAGCTTAGCCAGCAGGCAGGTGTATGAGCTCTGCACGGGAGTGTGTGGGTGGTTCACACAAATTCCTTGGCTTGTGAGGGATCTGTTCTTTACTTCCCCAGAAGAGCTATCCTAAAGCTGTGTGAGTTCCCCAGAGAATATAGCCTTGAGAACCTCGGTAATATAATTCTCACAGTACGTCTACAGGTTGTATGTTAAGTGAGTAGGAAAGGAGTGCTAGAGGTTTTAACCTCTCTGACAAATAATGAGGGGCCCCAAGACTGTGACACTGGAAAGTGATTCTTGGGAAAACATACACATTATTTCATACAGTAGCAATGCATCCTAAAACCACCAAAGTTAATAAGGCCCAGTTGGCATACATTTTTCTCCTTCTAATCCTGGAAGGATGGCGGTCCTGAACCCTTGAGAGACAACCTGTCTGTTCTTGGGCAGACAAGGAAGCAGTTTCGTTGCCACTAGAGGGCGCCAGCACCCTTTGGTTCGATCTCTCTATAGCGACACTGGGAGGCGCCCCCTTCCTGTTTAGCTGAGTTTGCTGCTGTTTGGGTTCTATTTAGGCCTTGACCATTCAAATGGGCGATCCAATGGAAACGACGAAGAAGACATTCACCCCCCACCCACACACACACACACACCCCAAGGATCTGGGATGCCATCCTCAGGAAGTCGGGGTCCCTGTGGATGTGGAAGGCAGCGGCTGAGAGGTCACCTTGCAGGTCACCATGTCTAAGAGCTGGGGCAGGGGAAATACAGCCTTTTCCTCACATTTTTGAGTTTTTTAAAAAACAAGACACAATTTCAGACTAAGAGAAGAGTGTGCTGTTGTCTAGGTGCATTCTCTGTGGTACTTTCTGGAAAGCCAAGCTCTGTGGGAGGCCCTGGGCACCCCTTTTCCTGTCTCTCTGATGTAACCTGCCTCACATATTTGGATCCTGTGAGCCTCCTAAGAACTGCCAGCTGAAGAACCCCACCCCCAAAGAAATAGTTTCCCCTTCTTAAGAGGTCCAGGGTGTGGCCCCAGAATCTGCCTGCCCCTGAACATTTTATCTGGTCCTCAGGTAACAGGCAAACCGAAAGCTGAGAAAGTTTCCATCAGACCTTGTCCTCTGGAGCCATTTCGGTTTTAATAAGGTAGCCAGGCAACAGAGTCTTCATTCTCTCGTGCAATCCTGAGTCCCGGAGACGGAGCACCTCCCAATATCCCAATATCCCTCCTCACCTACCCCTTGCTTTCTAGTAAGGGCTCACTCACCACCTCCCAATGCTGGTGCCCATGGCCACACAGGGGTTCAGACACCACAAACTCCCTCTTAAAGAAGCAGGACATTGGGAAAAAGGATAAGAGATTGCTTAGTACTTGTCCTAGTCAGGGTTTCTGTTTCTGAGATGGTACATCACCACTAGACTCTGAGAAGTAAAGGGTTTATTTCATCTCGCACATCTCAGGTCACACGCCACCATGTGCAAGGGAAGTCATGACAGGAACCTGGAGGCAGGCTCCAGAGGCTATGGAGGAGGGCTGCTTACTGGCTTGCTCCTCATGACTTGGTCAGCTCAGGGTTATACAAGCCGGGATCATCTCCCAAGGGGTAGCACTACCCAGAAAGGGCTGGGCCCTCCCATGTCAATCATGAATCAAGAAAATTCTCCCAAAGGCTTACCCATCAGCCAATCTGATGGAGTCATTTTCTCAGTTGAGGTTCCCTCTTCCTGGATAATTCTAACTTGTGTCAGGTTGACAAAACTCTAGCTAGTACAGCGCTCTAGTTTGCTCTGATGGTGTCTGATGGTGTTGAGCCAACATCTCTTAGTTTGGGATATTGGCAAAAGTTGGAGGCGGGATTCTGACTGTGGTCTATTCACCAAGGCAGAGAGGCCTTGGTGCAGCCAGCCAATTGGCTGTCCCCTGAAACATGCTCCAGTTGAATAGTGGTCCCAAATACACCCACATTATAAGTCCTTGGGACATGGAACTGTGCTTCCTGGAGTGTAAAAGAAATGGTACAGATGTGGTTAAGTTCATGTTCTTGGGATAATGAGATCGGTCTGGGAAGGGTGTCCTTGTGAGATAGAGACAGGAAGATCTGAGAGAGGTGATAACAGAAAACAAAGAGGGGCTGTGAACCACAAGAAGTGGGTACTGTCTAGGGGCTGAGAAGGTAAAGGGACAGGTTCTCCTCTAGAAGCGATACCATCCTGTGAGCAAGTTCATTAAAACCCAGAGAGACTGGTTCCAAAATTATGACCTCAGAACAATAAGAGAATTGTTTTAAGTCACGGGATTCATGGTCAGTTATTACAGAAGTGACAGGAAAATAGCAACACCATCTAACAGTCTCACCTCTTCATCAGACAACAAAGAGTGTGTACATATACACACACAGACACATACACACACATACACAAACATGCACATACATATACATACACATGAACACACATATACACACATATACATACACATGAACACACACATACACACATACACAAATATACACATACATACATACATACATACATACAGACAGACAGACAGACATACACACACAGAGACACACGTATATACACAGGCACACAGAGACACACATATACAAATATACACATACATACATTCATACACATACATACACAGAGACATACATATACACACAGGCACACAGAGACACACATACACATATATACGCATACACAAACACACATTTAGACACAAACATAAATACACACATACATATACACATACACACACATACATACATACACATATATGCACACATACATACATACATACACAAACATACATTCACACACATATATACATAGGCGCTTATGCATACACACACACACACACACACACACAAAGAGAGAGAGAACACTCTATCTGTGGATTCCCTGGCTGCAGATTCAAACACTCATAAACCAAAAACACATGAAACAAAAATGTCATCCACACTGAAAGTGGGTAGACTTTTTCTCTTGTCATTCCTCCTAACCAATGCAGCATAGTAATTATGGACTTATGGTTTATACCAAGTTAGACATTAGAAGTTACCTAGAAATGACTTGAAGTATTTAGGGGCATGTGCATAGGATATCTGCAAAAATCCTGCCTATCTGCATAAGGGACCTGTTCGTTTTTAGACCATCGTGACTAAAATGAGGAGACAGTGTAAGATAAGCATGTGTCATACTGATGACTGTGTAACTACTTTTGATAAGCATGTGTCATACTGATGACTGTGTAACTACTTTTCCTAGTTTTAGAGACCTCCAGGCTAGATGTCTTACCAGTAGGTCACAGGCACATTGCTCTTCCATGAGAGGTCCCTGTGTGAGCAGACTCACGCACAGAGTACTTTTTTGTGCCTCAGTGGCTCGGTGGAGCAGCTCTTGAATTCTCCAGGGCAGCCATATTGGTAGCCATATTGGATTTTCAGCATGCAGGTATCAGCAGCACCTGTCCTTTGTAGAACAGGAAGGAAAGCTTGGCTACCATCTCATCCTGTAGCAGCTCCAAGCCTCATTTTCTGGCCTTCCTTGTGATTCTGTCAAGAGCAGTGGTTCTCAACTTTCTTTTTTTTTTTAAGATTTATTTTATTTATTAATGTAAGTACACTGTAGCTGTCTTCAGATACTCCAGAAGAGGGTGCCAGATCTTGTTACGGATGGTTGTGAGCCACCATGTGGATGCTGGGATTTGAACTTATCACCTTCGGAAGAGCAGTCGGGTGCTCTTATCCGCTGAGCCATCTCACCAGCCCGGTTCTCAACTTTCTTAATGCTGCAAACCTTTAATATATTTCCTCATGTTGTGCTGACCCAAACTGTAAAGTTACTTTTGTTGCTACTTAATAACAGTAATTTTGCTGCCGTTCTGAGTCGTAATGTAAATCTGATACACAGGATAGTCTTGGGTGACCCCGATGGGGTCACAACCCACAGATTGAGAACATCTGGTCACAACCCAGAGTCTTTCTCGCTTAATCTGGTTGCTACCAAGTCTCAGCCTGTAGATTCGTCTGCTCGGATGCACCTATCACCTTGTGGCATGGGTCTGGCCTTTCCAGTCTGATGCTGGAAAGTAAAGCATGTTCCCTTTGCAGCCAGGCAGGGTTGGTCAGTGAAATCCGAAGTACAGATAAGTTTCCAGCTACAGTTGCAGAGTATCCCAGCCACCACACAGCAGCTGGATCTCATTTGGCCTGAGGAGCCACAGAGGAGAAGACAGGTTCAGATGGTAACTGAGCATAGGTGAACATGGAGTTTGCAGGTTGGCTTCAGGAAGGACTGTCTTGGGGAGGGGGTGGATGAAGGGTGACAGTCTCCTTGGACATGGGTGAGTTATCTTTTCCCCAGAATCCATTTTCCCAGGGATAACAGGCTCCTGTTTCTGGTTGGAGATAAGCCACTTGGTCTCTTGATTTTTCCCTCCTTCCCCCTCCGTCAGGAGCCTGGGCCAAGCCGAGGGAAGATCAGCCGATGTAAGCCAGGCCTCCACACACATCACTTCCAGGATCTCCTGTGAAGCCCGGAGTACTGCCAAGGTGATGACGGATGTGCCTCCTCCATCCCTGGGTCAGCTTCAGGTGAAGTCATCCGTTCCCTCTGCACTCCGTCAGGACCTGTTCCTGGGATTTCTGAGTCATTCGAGAGTTTATAACATCACTTTAGGAACCAGAAATATTGTGGGAATGGCTCCGTAAAGGAGGTGCTTAGCCTGCGCCTTCACGCTGAAAGAGGCTCTTGAGACTGAGCCAAGAAGACTGGCCAGAAAATTTCAACAGCATATAGAGAATTGAGGGGGTACGGGGTGGGGAGGGGTGCAGTTGCTAAGACCTGTCGCTACTGCAAAATTAAGTCTAACAAGTGCTTCCATGCTCTCCAAGGGATGCTATGCGTGAGTGTTCTTGCAGCTTGCAAGAAAGTGTCAGTCTTGCACATGGCTACATTTGGTGTCTGCTAATGGCAGGAAGATGTCTGCCTTTGGTTGTACTGCAAAGATTTTTACTATCATTTCTAGTATTCTACCTTTAGAAGATAGTGTGGTGGTTTGGATAAGAATGCCCCCATAGGTTCTGATATTTGCAGATATTTTAGTCTGGGGAGTGGCACTATCTCAGAAGGATAAGGAGGCGTAGCCTTGTTAGAGGGAGTGTGCTGCAGAGGGCAGGCTGGGAGGTTTCAGAAGCCTACACCCAGCCCAGCATCTTTCTCTCTCCGCAAGATGCCTATGAATCAGAATGTAGCTCTGTTGTGGTATATATTATTTTTTCCCATCTTAGATCATTTAGCTCCCAAATAAAAGACACAAAACCTTTATATTTATAATAAGCCTTAAAGCTGGGCAAGATACATACCCTCTGTGCTATTTTGTCTACCTCCCTGTCAATAACCTGAGATAATCCAACACACCAGCCCTCATGGCCAGGAACTCATGATCCATCTGCCCCATGGACCTTTCTTGCTTTTTCTTTTCTCCCTCTCTTCGTCTCTGCCTACCTTTCTTCTGCCAACTACAGGCTGTGGGTGTCTTTATAATCAATAGTCTTAAATTAAGGAGCAAGATTTGCACAACAAAAGTTGGCATAGTTGTAAGAATTCACAACTTGAGGCAACTAGACCTAGGGATAAAGAATTTAGCATGATAATACACAGCAACTGGCCAAACCTCAACCTTGCTCCCCAATACTCTCCAGCAACATGCTGGCCTGCTGCCATGCTCCCTGCCATGATAATGGAAACTTAGAAACTGTAAGCAAGCAGTTTGTAAATCTGTAAACTTTAAGCAAACAGTAAGAAAGCAGTAGAATGTTTTCATTTATAAGAGTTGCTTTGGTCATGGTCTCTGTTAACAGCAATAGAGCAAGGACTAAGACAGATGGTTTGGGGGATAGAACCCAAGGTCATATGCACTATAGGCAAACACACTGCTATGGACTGTACCATTACTTACGTCTCAAGGCTAAAATAGCACAGTCTAAAAGTCTCCAGAGGGCTAGCAAGATGGCTCAGTGGGAAAAGCTTCTTAATGCCAAGTCTGATGACCTAAATTCAATCCCTGAGTCACACAGAGGCAAAGGAAGAGAACTGACTCCTGTAGGTTTTCCTTTGACTTTCACACGTGCCACAGTGTGATTGTGCGCGCACACACACACACATTGAACTAATAAAATATAACAAAAACCTATCCAGGAAGCCTAACCCCTTGCCCACACAGTTCACAAGTTAATGATAGTCAATGTGGCATTTAATCAGATCCTTTCCAATGGTTCCTCACTGAAATACATTCCCAAGAAATGAGTTCCAACACTTCTGACAATGGGTGTGTTCTCTTGGTGGGAAGAGAAGGACCGTCACTGATGAGGGAAGGGATGCAGGAGGCTCACTAGTCACAGCGCAGCCAGCTGCTAAGCTGAAAGCTGGAGGACAGGTTGCCGAGGGCCCATCCACCCTTCCTCAATGGTGTGTGGCCTTTTATGTCCCTCATGAAGAAGATTAGTCCCAGAGCATTCGCTGTGGGCCTGGTCTTACCAGCTAAAAATTCAAGTACAGGGCTGGAGAGACAGCTAGGTGGTTAAGAGCACTGGCTGCTCTCCCAGAAGTCCTGAGTTCAATTCCCAGCAACTACATGGTGACTCCTAATCATCTGTAACAGGATCTGATGTGATCTCTTCTGTTGTGCATGAAGACAGCAACAGTCTACTCACATACATGAAATAAATAAATAAATAAATCTTTTTAAAAAATGTTTAAGCACAGTTCTGATGCTGATGCAGTGGGAATAAACTGAAATCAAGGCTGATGTGGAGACCTCGAGTTCTGGCCAGACGCTCATTTTTGCTTAATGTTGTGTTCCAGAGCATTTGCTCATTTAAAAGAGAGCCTTTAGTCCCGAGTATTTGCTCATTTAAAAGAGAGCCTTTAACACAGCTCTGGATCGAACTGCCTGGGACACAGGGTAAACACAGAGGGCTAAGGTCCAGCCTGTTAACCAAGGGTCTTCTGAGTGACATCTCTTGCCCCTTCTGCCAGAAGATCCTCCATGGAGCAGGACCTCTGTCCCTTCCTGTTCCTGGAGTGTGAGCATTGCTTTTATAACACCAAGCTTCTTGGCCAGCTTCTGTAGAATACAAGAAAATCAAAATATCGTTTCTTCTCTTTCCGCAGAGCTAGACTCTCATCAGACAGACAGAGCTAGCACATCCACTATTGCCTTACCCCAGGCCCTCCACCATAATACTTAAATTGTTGTTGTTGTTGAGTGAATGGCTAGGAATAGAGGGTGGTTGCTTCCTGGCGTTGTTTATTATTGTTGTTGTCTTATGTACATTGTATATTTACATGTTTTCCTTGTGCCTGTATATATAGAGGCCAATATTGGTGTCTACCTCAACTGCTCTCCATGTTATTTTCTGGAACATTCTTTCCCTGAGCCTGGAGACCACCATTTTAACAACACAGGCTGGCCAGTAGATACTTGGAGATCTGCTGGGATCTATGGATCTCTGCACAGCCCCCAGTGCTAGGGCTATAGATGTGGGCTACCACGCTTAGCTGTTACAGATGCTGGGAATCCAGACTCAAGTCCTCAGGCCTGTGCACCGGATACTTGGCCATCAACTGGCCAGTCTCTCTTTCTTAGCTCACTTTAATGCCTAGAAATTGCACACTGTGGGAGGATCAGGACAATACTTCTTGACGCTGTAATAACATGCGAACTTTATTCAGTATGAAGGTTAATATCGATTGCAAGCTTGACAGGATATAGAATCAACTAAGACATGAGCCTCTGGACACACATGTGAGGGACTTTCCTGGACACACATGTGAGGGACTTTCCTGGACACACATGTGAGGGACTTTCCTGGACACACATGTGAGGGACTTTCCTGGACACACATGTGAGGGACTTTCCTGGACACACATGTGAGGGACTTTCCTGGACACACATGTGAGGGGCTTTCCTGGACACACATGTGAGGGGCTTTCCTGGGCACACATGTGAGGGGCTTTCCTGGGCACACATGTGAGGGACTTTCCTGATTAGGTTAACTGAAATGGGTGGGTGACATGGTTTCATGGGCTGGGGTCCCGGACAGAACAGAAAGGGGAGCTGAGCCAACAGTCAACTCTGGCTCCGGAGTGTGGCTGCAAGTCAGATGACTCACCCACCCTGCCTCGATGCCATGGCTCCCTGCAAACTGTGAGCCCGAATGAGCCTTTCCCGCAGCTGATTTGGCCAGGTGTTTGTTTCAGTAAGGGGAAAGTAGCTAGGAGACGCGGATGACTCGTTTCGTGGGATTTGAACTCCCAAAGCTAGCAACGGACAGTTTGAAACGATCACCAGTTGGTTTCCTCCGAGGCTGGGATCATCTGTTTCGTTCGAAGATGCCCTGTCCCGAGTGACCTGTGAATTGTGTTGTTTGTGTGTGCTGTGAGGTGACCTCAGCCCTTCCTGCATTCCAGGAAACAGGATGTAGTTGCTCTCCAATAATCTATAAAGTACCAAAATTACCTACTTGGCCTTCTGAAAGCCAGAGCAAGCTGCTAAGTACAGCTGCTACAGGCAGACGTGGTCACGTTTGCTCGCGTCCTGCTTTGGAACCTAACAAAACATCCCCTTTAGTTCTGGGCTTCCTTTCCCTCCCCGAAGGAATTTGCTATTGTTTGTAAATATAGTATACCCCTGATATGGGCTTTATCTCACCATATTTCAAGCTTAGATTTTTCTAAACATTCCTATCACAGTAGAATTCACACACGATAACATGCACTTTTAAGTATACAGTTCAATGATTTTCATCAAGTGTATATGCCTGTGTAAACACCATTGAGCTCCAGATAGAGAATGTGTTTCTCATACTAAAAAGTTCCAGCCCCTTCCCTTGTCTTCCCTCCCCCACCACCCTCTTCTGCTCTTGGCTACCAACTCCTCCACTGACCCTCAGCTCCAGGCAAGTACTGGCTTCATTCTGTCCTTCTCTAATGACTCTCTAGTCATTTTAAAGACTTCAATTTCTTTTTAGATTTATTTATTTATTTTGTGTATGTGAGTACACTGTAGCTGTCCTCATGCACACCAGAAGAGGGCATCGGATCCCATTACAGATGGTTGTGAGCCACCACGTTGTTGCTGGGAATTGAACTCAGGACCTCTGGAAGGAGCAGTCAGTGCTCTTAACCACTGAGCCATCACTCCAGCCCCCATGACTCCAATTTTAATGAGAATCGACTACAACAATAAGATGGAGTTCTACAGGCTTCCACTTGAAATGCTGCCAAAGGTCCACGGGCAACACCGTTTGTTTGATTTGAGACAGGCTCTCCTGTGGTCAAGGCTGGCCTTGAATGTGCTGTATTGTTAGAGGCTATCTGGAACTTCTGATCTCCCTGCCTCTGCCTCCCAAGTGCTGGAATTACAAAAATGTGCAACCATGCTGACTAGGGGACGATTTGAATAGGAAAAAAGAGAGCAACCCGTCTGTTACTTGATGTAAGACACACAAAGCTTATCTCTTTGCAGACTGTTTCACTTGTGGTATCAGATGTGTCATGAACAACTGCCACGTTCCCTTGACTCCCTGTAGGTTCCCCACAGGTCTGTTAGATTTAAGGAACCCGTGATGGGTGCCAAGATACATCCCAGGCACAGGCACTTTAAGGATTCTGGCTCTATCAGGACTGTTCTGCAGACCAGAAAGGGCTGAGCAAACAAAATTTGGAGATGAGTTAGTTGGTCTGCAGTGGACTCGGGCTCCACCTCACACGTTTCCATAGAGAGAGGCAAGCCGGGAGGACCCACATAAGTATGTTGCTGTGCCCTGCCTTCCTGGAAGTTTTCAATTTTCTTACCTGGTCATTTTCAACTAAATCTCTAGGTTATGGAAAAAGAAAGATCTTCTCATTTGAATGGAGGAAGCCTCCTAATGGGCACATGTAAATCATGGTTAGAAATGTTTGAATAGCCAGATGGTAGAAACCAGGACTCTAGCATTTCCTGATAAACACAGTCTGCTGCTGGTAGAGGCGGTTTCGAACTTGGACATGAGTGGTAACAAGGGCACTTGGATGCAACTTTGTATCTACTGGTTGTCTAACTCCTGAGAGAGCGCAGGCTGGGGAGAGGAGGACCGACCACGTTCTGCTATACGATGCTGTGCCTAGGTATAGCGCTTAATAGTTTAGTGTTTTCAGTGGTCGGGGTTGTCATTTTTCCCATATGACACTGGTATGGATTTCCCCAGCGTCACCTTCCAAAGAAGTAGGCAGCGACATGGTGACCCCTGTGGGTCTTTCTGTTAGAAAGGCTGCAGATGAGCAGCAAAGACAAGATGGGCCCCGCAGTAAGTACAGAGCAGTTTGGGATCGAAGAGCCCGGGTTTTCATTTCTAAAATGGTAAACCCAAAAGGGTTGGCCCTGAGCTTATGCAACGTCCCTCCGCAGTGTGCCAGCAGTTTGAGAGGCTCCGAGCGAGCGCCTTGGCAGGAGAGGTGAAGTGACTTTTGTTCTTCCCTCTGTAACTAAAGCTGGCCACACCCTCTGGCATCTGACTGAGTAGGAAAAAGGCCTCAGGGTGTCCTTTGCTGGGGACACCAGGTGACTGTACAGAGTCCATGCCAGACAGGAGATTCCAGCAGGTGCAGGGCTGACAAAATGCAGAAATACCGCAATGCGCAAGCGCGGAGGGGTTTCCTGCCTGGGTGGAGCTTCCAGGAGAGTCACCTCCCACCTCCGGCAGGGTGAGGGAGCTACGGGTTCTCCTCCACTCTGGAAGCCTTGCCTGCTCTTCTGCGTCCTCTAGGATGGCTAACTATACCAGGAATCCTTACCCTTGCTTTCATTCTTACAGATTCCAGGTCTAAAAATAAGGATCAAACGGCAAAAAGACCGTGCTCTCCAACAGCACTAGCTACTACTATTTACTAAAGCAAGCTACTAATCAAGGATTTTAAAGCCAAAACACAAGCGGTTGGGGTAGAGTTCAGTGTCGGTACAGCTACAGAGCTTTTCTATGCTTAGTCCTTTTGCTGGCCAAGAAATTATATGCCTTCAAACAGATCATCAGACATATTCAAAAATTACTCTCAAGTTGTTATTCATATATCATCTGTGTGCCACCTCACTTTGGATGGGGATGGAACAAGGCACAACTAATACAACATGCTAATGTTTATTTTGACTTCGCAGGCGTTTTGTCTTCCGTTCTCTTAAAAGTCACTGAGCTGCAGGGTCTTAAGGTGAAAGGCATCTGCTTTTAGGAACTTGTATGAATCTGTAAGGTCGGTTTGGACATGTGAATCGTCACCAAAGGTGCCTGGCCTGCAGATGTCTTGCTGACTTCCTTGGTGGGGATATCTTCTGATGTCACCTTTGGGAAAGCATATTCATCTTCAAGGCATGTAACAATGCAGCTTTGTTGGCTAGGGATATTTTTTAGGTCATTATGAAGGTGAAGTTTTCCTTTGAACTCCTAAAGTCTCAAGATACAGGTATCTCTTAGTTGACATTCTATCAATTATAATGCTATAATTTAGGATGCTCTGGTCTCTCAGGGAACTCAAGGACTAAAGGCACTAAAGTAACCAAGGGCCCTGGGCTCAGGACAAACACACACATGTCAAAGGCACATCACATTTCTGTATCTGTAAGCAGGGACTCCTGTGACCCAGCAGGAGTGGGCAAGGGTCTGCCATGCTCAATCACACAGTGTAGCCCCAGCCTGTAAGGCACTTGGAAACCAGAAAACCATCCTCGTATGTATAAGAATTGAATGTATAGCCAGGCAGTGGTGGCGCATGCCTTTAATCCCAGCACTCGGGAGGCAGAGGTAGGCGGATTTCTGAGTTTGAGGCCAGCCTGGTCTACATAGTGAGTTCCAGGATAGCCAGGGATACACAGAGAAACCCTGTCTCAAAACAGAAAAAAAAAAAAAAAGAATGGAGTGTATGACCTAGAAAACTTAATAAATGGCACATTGATTGATCAATGCTGCCAACACTCATTCAATATTCCAATGTAAGTGCCAGTTTACCTAAGAGACCAGCAGTTTTAAGTGTTTTTATTTATTTATTTTTTTGTTTTGTTTTGTTTTTTCGAGACAGGGTTTTTCTGTATAGCCCTGGCTGTCCTGGAACTCACTTTGTAGACCAGGCTGGCCTCAAACTCAGAAATCCGCCTGCCTCTGCCTCCCAAGTGCTGGGATTAAAGGCGTGCGCCACCACACCCAGCTCAGTTTTAAGTGTTTTTAAAGCATACCCTAAAACTAAGCCAGACTAAAATATTAGGTAAGGGTTTGGCATACAGAGGTGAGTAGCTTCTAAGGCCAGAAACCATAGGAGGAAATATCAAGGAAACATTGAATGAATTTGATGTTATTGAGTTTGTTCCTTAAAAAGGAAATAAAATGTATGTATGTATGTATGTGTGTATGTATCTGTTCCTGTATTGCAGGTACCTAAGCCAGGAGAGGGTGTTGGATCGCTTGGAGCTGGAGTTAGAGATGGTTGCAAGCAGCCCAATGTAGGTGCTGAGAATGGAACTCTGGTCCTCTGGAAAATCTGCCAGGGCTCTTATCTACTGAGCCATCCTCCAGGACCTGAAAGTGTCTCTAAACACTTTGCTCATACTATCTAAAGCATCTTTCAAACTTGTGAATATGCCACTGTTTGTTCTCTCTCTCTCTCTCTCTCTCTCTCTCTCTCTCTATGTGTCTGTGTGTGTGTGTGTCTTTGTCTGTGTGTCTCTCTGTCTCTGTCTGTATGCCTCTCTCTATGTCTGTCTCTGTCTCTTTGTCTGTCTGTCTCCCACCCCTGCCCCACACAGAGGATTTTATTTAATCTGCAGCCTTGTAGATGCTAGGCAAGCACTCCCCCACTGGGCCACCCCTCAGTCCTCTTCTCACCCTTAAGAACATGATGATTTTAGGAAACTTGCCAGATCCTCCAGGAAATGGTAGAGCTCCATGCTCTCTCAAACCATGGGTTCCCCAATCCCTGCTCTTACCCTCTGTGCCTCTCCTCTCTCCTGTTGACAAACTTAAGTTAAAAGGGAGGATGTATGCTGGGTGGTGATGGCACATACCTTTAGTCTCAGCACTGGGGAGGTAGGGGCAGGTGAATCACTGAGTTCAAGGCCAGCCTGGTCCAGTATGCCAGGGTTACACAGAGAAACCTCATCTTGAAAAACCAAAAGGAAATAAACAAAACAAAACAAAACAAAACAATGTAATGGTAATTGTTAATCCGCTCTAAACTCCCTGGCAGGTGCGCGTGCTTCCTCCATATCTGCCCAAATGTTTTGGATTTGCAAATGAAAGAAACACAGAGAGAGAGAGAGAGAGAGCCTTATTTTTAATATGCCCTAAAAAGCTCAATGGCTGGGCATGTCCAGACCTCCCACATGGCCAACTCACACCCCCCCCCCCCCCCCCGCCAATATTTCTTAATTATTGATACTTTATCTGTGCTACCTCACGCCCAGTCGGGGGAGTGGCCCCTGGAACTGTATTTCCCCTACTCCCACACGTCTGGTTCTCTGTCTTCCCAAGCTGTCATGCTTGCATGCTATTCCTTCCCTGGCATGTCGATTCTAAAAACTTCTCTCCGTGGTCCCTTGCCCAGGAAATCTAAAGTCCCGCCTCTGTCTTCCTGCCCAGTCATTGGCCGGCAACTTTACCAATTAGAACCAGCTGAGGGTAGGGACTGTCAGCTTCTCACAGGCAGACATGCGAATTCTCATGTAATGTGGGAATCCAATTAACATAACATAAGCAATAAACCAAATCCACAACACCCCAACATGTTTAACAAAAAAGGGGATCCACACACTCACTTCTACATGCAGATGACTCTGGGCTTGATCCTTAACACAGTAATATTTATAAAAATAAAGAAATGGTGATCATGTGATAGTAATAACAATAAATATTGTAGAGCCAGGTGAAACTGGTACTCTTATACATTGAAGGTGACATTATATAATGACATAAATATTTTGGGGAGTAATTTGGCATGTATCATAAATTCTTATCATCTTTGACCTATTTTTTTTTTTAACTTTGAAATTTCAAGCATCAGGAAAAGATACCCTGTGACTTTAATATTTACTGAGGGTACACTAATAGTGAACTTTGAAGGAGGAGGAGGAGGTAATAAGGGACTGGTATGGTGGCACACACTTTTAATCCCAGTACTTGGGAGGCAGAGGCAAGTGGATCTCTGTGAGTTTGGGGCCAGCCTGGTCTACACAGTGAGTTCCAACACAGTCAAGTTATAGAGTGAGAACTTGTCTCAAAACAAACAAACCATGAAATAAAAAATTAAAACAAGGCACAGAACAGAGTAGGGAAGTGGCCACATAGACTTGCCTGCTCCGGTCACATGCCCCGCGGTCCATCACCCACTGCGGCTTTGGCCCCAGGTAACTTTCTATGTTCCAAACTGTTCTATCCCTAGCCCCCAGTACAGTGGCCAGATTGGTCCTGGTAAGAGCTGAATGACTGGATGACGACCCTGTCCCTAGTCTTTTATAGGATCCAGGCCTGGCTGAGGGGACAGGTCAAGCTTTGTCCTCTAAGGAAGGAACTATGGTGGCCCTTGGCACTGACTGGAGTCTCTGAGATGCCTGGCAAGGTGAGGAGAGAGAAGTCCTGTTTTTACCTTAAGTTGTGGGATCCACACAGGGACGACCTTTGTGGCCTTGCTGGCCTCTCTGACAGCCCACACTGAGCCTGGGATGCCCCTGTGGAGAGCAAGACAGTGGAGAGGGAGAAGATTCCCAGGATGCTGACCTTGTCCCACTCAGAATTTCCCCTAACATCTGCTTTGTATGGGTTTTCTCTTAAAAGCACCTGAAATCAGAAGCCAGGCGGCTCAAGGTCATATCCAGTCCCCGTTCAGCTGCTTCGTGAGCGATTCAAATGAGGGGTGTTCAGGGAAGGGCACAGTCAGGCAGCTGCCTCGTTACCAAGCAATTTCTGTGACTGCGCTAAAGCCAGGCTTGGAATGCAGGCAGTCCCCAGCGGTTAACTGGAGATCAGCAGTCTTCACAGAGGGGCGTTTTGTGGAGTCAAATGACCTTCTAGATTTTCCATTTGTGTAAGCAGGAGCAAGTCCAACCACCTCCCTAGCAGCCTTTGTTAGCACTGCCTCAGGACCCCTTGGGACTGCTCTAGCCAAGGCCCTTCAGAGACGACCTGACGATGAGGTCAAGGATCCACAGGCAACTCCAGAGAGCAGCACTTCACTGTACCACAGAAAATCAGAAATCCCAGAATCATTTCACGCTCCTTCTGGGACTCCCCCAGAGAGGCTGCTGTGCCCAAGTAAAACAACACCAGGGTGCCTCCCTGGACCTGGTCCAGGGTAAAGTTGCATTCCTGGGCGCCAGCAGTCCCGCCACCCTGGTCTCCCTGCACACAAGGCCATGGCGAGCAATTCTCAGCTGTCCCAGGGCTGGGGCCATGCTAGGGAGACTCCATCTTCTGATTCCTCCTCCCCTCTGTCAGCCCCTGACAGCCCCCACACCTCAGGTGGAAACACACCTTCAGCCGTCTGCCAGGCATGAGGTAAAGTCTGAGCACTTGAACTAAAGTTCTAAGTGAGTCTCAGGTCAGTATGTCTGCCAGCACCCAACCCCTGTAAGAGTTCTAAATACTTGGGGTGTTATCTTCCTAGGTCTTGTCCTCATCTTACTCAAACACCCACCACAGGGCAACTTGTAGAGTCCCCTTAGAAGCCCATCACTGTTAGGGCCACTACTCTGCTCATGGGGATCTGTCCCCATGATCCCTTCTTCTACAGGTACTGGACCGGATGAGGTGCCCTGACCTAGCAATCCTGACTATTGGTAAGAGCTTTGGCCATAGAAGGGCGGACAGGATTCCTCCCAATTCATTCTGAACAGAGAAAGAAAAGCACAAGAGAGTGTTGTTGAGGGAGAGACTTGAGCTTATGAGAAAGCAAAGGGCCATGCGGTAGGGGGTAGGGGTACACACCTTTAATCCCAGCATGTGGGAGGCAGAGGCAGGTAGATCTCTGTGAGTTTAAGGCCAGCCCGGTCTACAGAGGGAGTTCCAGGACAGAGCTACAGGGTGAGAAAAGAAAGAGAGAAAGCAATGGCTGTGTGACATGGGGCTTAGATCCCAGTTCCTTGAGAGACTGAAGCAGGAGGATCATAAGTCCAAGGTTAGCCTTAGCAGTAGCTCTGTGTAGTGAGATTCTATCTTAAAAAGTAAAAGAGGGCTGAAGAGATGGCTCAGTGCTCAACAACAACAGCTGCTCTTCCAGAGGATACCCATTTGACCAAAGGATATGGGTTTGATTCCCAGCACCCACATGGCAGCTCATTAAGTAGACATCTATAATTCCAGTTCCCCTGTCTGGCCTCTGAGGGCAGCAGGTGTACACATGGTAGATA